>WSYH01003429.1:0-67485 GCA_036426205.1 Ascaphus truei
GAACAAAGAGACAGAGAGCGCACGCCCCATAGTTTACCACTGTAACATTTAATATGGGGAAGGAAAGGTGGGGGGATTAAAAACACTCACAATGTACAAGTAAAAATAAAGCAGTATATGATATATAATCTCCACCAAGGCAGGTAACATCTTGTAAGAAGTAGACAGTCCAACAATGACTGTAACCAGGCTCCCGACAGCTTTGATTCCTCGGGTTCACTTGAAATCCTCCATTCAATGTGGTATCAGAGCTGGCCTCAATATTACACTGTGCACTCCCCGGCCGTAAAGGATGCACGCAGCGTGATGACATAGTGTCGCAAGGTACGTCCCTGACGCGTTTCGTCGCAACAAAAGCAACTTTATCAAAGGGAATGTCCCTGAACAGTATGGCAATGTATATATACCAAAGTGCCTCGATCATGATTGGTAACTCAATTAACAAAGATTCCGCCCTTAAAGGGAGCAGTAATATAACCGGAATCAAATGTGAATGTAATAAACAAAAAATGATTTCATATGAAAAATAAAATAATTAAATAATTAATAAACGATCACTTAAGTATAAACGCATTGCCATAAATGTATATATACATAGCAAAATCACCATGTATTTCTAAAAATAAATCATTACAACTATGTATTTATAAGAAAATAATAATAAATCTAAATCTTAACAAACTAATTATATAAAAGTGTTACAAACCTTCTAAAAAATCCTAAGTACATATTATAATTGTAAAACACCTAATAGTGTGACATCTTATTTATCATAATATCAATTCATAAATCCAATCAAATCCATGTGTGTCAACACTTACATAGCATACAAGCATAAACATATAGGCTGTGTATACAGAAATATATATTAAAGTGTGTACACAAACATGGATAACAAGCGCTAATAGTAAAAAACTAGACAATTTTAAATATAAAATATAACATATAATATGTCATAATACCTAAAAAGAAATGGGAAAATCTAAAGTTGATTATGGATGGTATGAAGTAACCGAATGTAGAGGAAGGGACGGGAAAGGGAGGATATGTAGTGAAAGAAGGGACAAGGGAGGGGAAAGAGGGAAATGGGGGGAAAAAGAGGAAGGAAGGGGAGGCGGGGGAAGATGGGGAGGGAGAAATGGAGGGAATGGGAGGAGGGAAGGGAAAGGAATGAAAAGGGATGGGGATGCACAGCAGTGGATAGGGGATGAACTAAAAAGAGGGGATGGGGAACGTAATGTTGCAGAGAGTGAACCAGATAGCACAAATGATTATACAAGCTTAAACCAGAGTACTGGTATCCAAACATTCATTTAGACCACAGGGGGTGAGTGTCCCTAACCGGTCTATCCAAAATGTCTCCCTTCTACATAGAGATTTAAAACAGTCCCCACCTAGTGCAACAGGAGGAATGTGTTCAATACCCATAATTGTTAAGGACTCTGGATCCTTATGATGTATATTAATAAAATGTTTGGGTAAACTATGGGTAGTGACACCGTCGATCACATTCCTCCTGTGCTCCAGGAATCTAGTACTTAGGGATCGAGTGGTGCGGCCTACATACTGGTAAAGATTTTGCTGTGGAACTGGTTCTTCCATTTGAGAGCGGCCGTGGACCTCAGAATCCTGTACAATGTCCTGTTGTCATCTTTCAGGACTTACCTTAGGGTTTGGACATTGGGCTTGGAATATTTCACGTTATTATTACTGTTTATTTGGTTGTTTTTTCTAGTGTGCAACTATTTCACTATTAATGGTTTTATTTGTATTTTATAGGTATTTTGAATCATTTCTTCATTTTCACATATTGTAAGGAATCCACTCCTGGCTTTGATTATAGCTTTTGCAGACTTCTGCAGTTGCAAAAGTTTCCTCTGGCAATCAATGGCACATGTGCTGCTTCTCATTGCAGCTTCTGCCCTATGCTACATCATTGGAGGAATACTCACACACCCTCTTCCTGTGATTGGATCTCCGCCTTTTATATCCTGGGCATTGGCACTGAAACAGGGCCGAGCATAACTATTCCTACCTTAATGTTACTGTCTCAGCCACAAACCACCAGGCCTGTCTCCTAGTGTTCTGCCGTCCCAGTTCCTGAGTATTCACAGGCCTGTTTCTGGACGTCCGTGTTGAAGCGTTGTTGCCAGCACTGGTACCTGCTGCATTCCCTCCTAGCAGTGGCTACCCTTCCTTTCCTGCGGCCTGCTGCTATCTCCTTGCAGTGGCCTGCCCTGGACATCTGTGCTGAAGCGTTGTTGCCAGCACTGGTACCTGCTGCATTCCCTCCTAGCAGTGGCTACCTTTCCTTTCCTGCGGCCTGCTGCTATCCCCTTGCAGTGGCCTGCCTTGGACTTCTGCGCTGAAGCATTGGTTCTCCCCGACGCTGCCCTGCGGTGAACTTCGGCCAGCCTGCTGTCTCCTCCTGCTGAGATCGGCGTCATGGGCCGAGGCTGCTCCTCGCGCAGAAGCCACTCCCGCGCTCACGCTCCTAAGCTGAAGCGGGGAACTCCTGTCTGCTTGTTGCCGATTCCTTGCTACGACTATGACCACCCGGATGTCTTCTATCCTGACCCTGCTTCGGCCATCGATTGTCCTGTCTTCTCCTACCCCGACTCTGGCTTCAATAACGACGATGCTGCCTTCTCCAATCCTGACCCTGCGATGTACGACTACGAACTGCGCACTCCGGATCAGTCTGCGCGGACTAAGGTCGGTGATAATGTAACCCCACCTCAGCCCCGCGGTCCGGTCCCGGTTTGTGGCGAGCATCGGCGTAACACATATATATTTATTTGTTATAAGTTTGGCGCTCACTTTAATATTCTTTCTTTAGAGATATTATATTATCATATATATCTATATCTATCATCTCTATCTCTTACTTTCTATAATAATATATATATATCTATATATATAAAATATATGAAATTTGTTGAGCAAATAATGATGTTTGTGTATTGAGCCAATAAGAATTTTGTTAAATAATATAGGAAATGTTATATTTAGATATAAAGTATAATGCATAATTATGACTATATATGTGAATACATTTTATTGTAATAATATGTTTCAGTAATTATTTAAAAATTGATCTCAAATACTGTTAACTAGTGGATCATTACAATCAAATCAACAATAGAAATATAATGAAAAAACAAATGCAAAGATATTAATAAACATAAATAAAATAATCAATAACTGAAAAAAAATAACCATACATTTCTGTAAGAAAATTATTACATCAATTTGTTCATTAAAACCTCCAGGAAATCTGTTATGAGTCAAAAGATCTCAATTGAGGAGCTGTTGATCTCTAGATCCCAGTCTGATAAAATCTTTTGAGTAGATAAACTTTGGTTTATTGGGTAAATGAGGTCTCAAATGCGTATGTACTTATTAGACTTTGTAAGTTTAATGACTATAAGTATTGAATTGTGTATTAGATGAGGCTTTATAATTATTATTAGTTTGTGAAGATCCTATTTTGCTAATTTTACTGTATACAAAACCACATCCAAAACATATATATAAATATATTTTTTATGAATCAAAATGCTAGTGAAAGTGCCCAACCTTATTTATCAGGCCAGCAACTTCCTCAACTATTTTGTCCTCTTGGCCTTATCTCCCTCTCTGAACAACACCAAGAGTATGCTTACCTTTGCACTGCTCGTATGAGTACTACTGCAGGTGCCTAACCCATCTCTGAGGGAGCAGCAAATATGTGAAACAATTACCTGAAGAGTGACCGTGGCTGCTGTCGGTTATAACCAGCTGCAAAGAGGGAGGGAAAAAATGACATACTGTATTAAGCCGAAACTTCAAGCAGGCAGAAGATTCTGTCTTAAACTATGAGAGCTTTAACAGAAGCCCACTCATGTCAACACGCTTCCAATCAGAAAGATTGGCAGAGTTTCTAACAATTAAATAATACTAAAATGCATTGGTATAAGGGAATTACTACAGTATATTATCAGGGGAAAGTCCTTTTCAGGGAGATTCCCTGGTAAAAAAGAGATCTGATGCAGAGGCACCACAATAAATGGAATGCAAGTAAATAGAAGAACTTTCTGAGCAGACCACTTGAAGGCCAGCAATTGTTTTACCTTGTGGCATCCATAAGGAACAGGAGCACAACAGGACTGTTTATACAGTAGGAAGGTCACAAGGTAAAATGACTTCAACATGGGACCACCCTTTATAAGGTGATACCTGAGGACAATTCAACAAAATAACTTAACCCTTAGCCTCCCCTGTGAACTGGTGGAGGGACGAGGTAGTACACAGTTCCATCTTTTACAAATATAAAATATATAAATGACTACATCTAGGATAAAAGGACAACACAGACAATAGAGTTTGTTGGATAAAAATAATAAAAAAAAACAACATATAAAACCCAGCCGGTAAGCATACAACCAATATAATAGCTTCATGTTATATTAAGATAGACACAATTTCACATCTGCTTTACGTCATTTACATTCCTTTTCTGTATAATACATAGCATGCAAAAAACGGGGTTCAAAAGCCAAGGAATCTCTTCAAGGTGGAGAGTAGGCAAATGAAAAAAGCCACCAACAGTTTGCACTCGTTGATCGTTACTGGTTGTGGGGGTAATAATGGAATATCAAACTGGTGATGTACCAGTAAATAGAATGTAGCTTTAGCGGATGGTAATGAACCCAAAACACTTAGGGCCTCATTCAGAGAAGGTTCAAAAAAAAATCACCGGACCATTTAAATCACCCTTTTTATGAGTGTTGCTATCACGGTATTCAGAAAGCCTTCATTACCTGTCATAACAAAATTCATAAAACGGGTGATAAGCCGGTGATCTGATGAGGTGACCCTCTGAAAAGGCCTTACCCGGCGAGTTGTATCTGCTGCAAAGAGAGCTGCTCTGAGAGAGACGTCTCTCCCTGTGCAAATATCGCCCGAAATTTATGTGTATACATTTTAATTTTGTTGATAGTCTAGATGAGCAGGGGGTTTCCTGAGTTGAACCGCATAACGGGGCCTGTATCTTGGGAAGCAGGGGGTCCCTGAGGCTATCCGCTATGGTACTGAAGTTTACTGTAAATGCATTTTTATTGCACAGGATTCATGCCAGGGGTCTCTGGTGCTAATATTAATGGATATCAGGTCCAGAGATTCCCGGAAAAATGCATTTTTTTTCTAAGTCCCCTCTCGCCGCTTCTCTGCAGGTTTCCAACACCTTTAAGCCAACTTTTTCTGGCGTGAGAATTTTGTGATAAAATCACCATTCTAGAGCGGTGATAGGCGTTCATAGCCAAATCACTGCTTCTAGAATTGCACGAGTTTATGAACATGCCGAAAAGTGGTGATAACTGGCTTATCACCGCTGCCTCAGTGATATTTTTTATGACCAATTATTTTTGAGCAATTCAGTCTTTTATCACCCACTTATCACTGCTTACTGAATAGCAGTAGGCATTTTGGGTGATAAGTGCTTGATAAGTGGCTTATGAACGCTTTCTGAATTAGGCCCTTAGAGTGAATGCCCAATAGGCAAATGAGGTTGTATAAGTGATTAGAAGGTAAAATATCACTTTATTTGGTCTAATATACAATATAAAATAGTGAAAAAAACTAACAATAGCACTCTAAACACACCCTAAATGTGACAATATACAATTCAACCACATATGTGTAAATAATAAAGCAGTGTGATAATAACAATCAAGTGATCTAAAGAAAAAATTAAGAAACTTAGAAACAAACTGCAACCCTTGATAAAGACTGTTCCACTCGTCTTGCACCAGGTGATCCTCCAACAAATCAGGGGAGCTCGTCTCGTAGTTATGAAATAAAGAAACACTACATAGTGTAATACTGTTGTGAATAAATTTGTGCAAACAAAGCTCAAAAATGACTACGTACAATAAAGCAGTCAAATTCAGGCAGTCATCCAACTTAAGGGGTGGAAGTTCCCTGTGTATACAGCAGCCACCAGCCCCCAACACTTCATATGATTGAGGTAGGCAGTATGATATTATAGGTAGTGGGTGCTCATCTGGTCGCGATCCTTTTGAGTTCCTCACTATCCTCTGCTCCACCGCAATACTCTCGCGTCCACGCCAGGCACTCCCTTTGCGTCACTTCCGGTTGTTAAGCGAACTTTTGGATCTGATGAAAGGGGTGGACCTCAGTTGTTATTCCTCTTTGGTATGGGCTGAAACACTCTACATGTTTCGTCGTTGTTACGGCTTCATCCGTAATGAAGATGAAGCCGTAACAACGGCGAAACATGTAGAGTCCATTCCCTGCAGCCTTTGCTGTAAGTAGCTAGTGGCTGGGGAGAGGAGTTTCTATTACTCAGAGGATATTGCGGAATGGTTTTTTGTTTTTGTATTTTATCTTTGCAGAACACCAAGATCAAAGAATAGGAACAAGAGAATATTCCATATAGAAAAAGGAACAGTATGAGCAAGATTGTCCTGGACTCCATTTTTTCCACCATCCCCATTTCTTCTGAACGACTGGTATTCTCTATGATATTTGCGCCAGGTCTAATAAAAGTGTATTTTGATATTTTTTTCATACAACTGTGAGTGAGGGCATTCTGTGGAGTTTCGGGGATGTCATTCTTTAGGGAAAATTCCTGCAGTGTGCCTGCCTGTGTTTCCATAATCAACCCTGGTATAGGGAATAACCGTGATCAGACTGAAGAAGTGTAAGGAATCAGGGGAACACGTACTTTGCGACATGTTGCCTCCTTGCCTACTGCTCCTTACCTACTGCTGCTGCTGACTCTGCTCCACTCTCCGCTCATGCATGCAACCCCGCTCTGATTACAGAGTGCGCACACACCTGCAGCTCTTCAGCCCCTGCCACGGAGCTTGGCTCCGCCCCCCGGATGCGCCGAGTTGCTCTCGCGCGTGGCTCGCGCACGTGACGACGTGCAACGATCCCCAGCTGCGTTTCAAGCATCAAATGTGCCTCTTGTCTCCTGCAGCCAATCCCAGCTTCTGCTGGGGCCACACCTCCACTCCACCCCCTGTCCCATCGGTTCTGTCTGCATATGTATACCCTGTTCCTGCTCTCAGTCGTTGCTCAGCATAATTAGGTGTATCCTCGCTGCCTCCTACAGTTGTGTCTAGCATTGTTCCAGTCTTGTCTTTCAGATTCACCTCTTGTGTACTGAACCGGCTTATAAGTGAACCCCTCTGGATATTGACCTCGGCTTACCCTCAACTACGGTGACCTCTACAACCCCTGATCACGGCTAACGGACCTGGACTATCCTACCATCTATAATCTCAGACCACGGCTAACGGTCTTCTACGATTCTACTCTCTCCAATCCCAGGATCTGCAAGTATAACGATTAACCCTCTCTCTCCCACCCAGACCCGGCAACACAAGACAATCCGCCTTCCAGGCATGCCTCCGCTGCTGTGGGTGCATGGCTTTGTACCTTACCACCTCAGTGCCGGGATTTTGCCTTGTTTGTGGGTAGCACAAGCGTTACAAGAAGTGAGGGATGAAATAACTCTAATTGCTATCCTTAATGTGTAGCTGCAATTATTAACAAGTAATAGCACACACAAGCAAGGAGCTTCACATCAATAGCAGTGAGCGCTTGATAGCAGCTGAGAGCTCCTGTTTGTCTGCTGTTACGGTGCTTGTCCCGGTCAGACCAAAGATGATGACGCCAGTGGTCTACCCGACGTACGTTTCACGTAGGCTGCTTTTTCACGGGTTAGCTCAGAGGTAATAAATAGCATGCATATATTATTTTCTATGTCTTTTGCAATGTCTTAGTAATGTACATTGATCATTCATATTTAGTGTAGGCAAGATGGGGCGTGGTGCAAAGAGATAAAGTAAAGAAAAAAATAGGTATGACATTGACATCAAACACTAATGCAATTTCTGCACAAAAAAAGACTGGCCTGAAGAAATAACTCTTAAAATTGGGAATAGGTGGAAGAAAACACACTTGTCATTTGTTGACTTAATTGTATGATTTTATGAGATGTCTAGCTAGAAGGATTAAAGTTACTTTTAATAACGCTCGCTTTCAGAAGAATTTTATTTGCGATTTCCCAGCAGGACTGTATAGATATCAGCAGGGATTCTTTTTTATATTCTTTTAGTGGCTTTCTTTCTTTTAAAATCAGTGCTGCTCATCTTGCCGAGGAATATATTGTCATATTTATTAACAAAAAAAAAAAGAACAAGATTAAATTATTTAAATTCAGAGATATAAAGGATGCATTAGGAAGAAAAGATATTATAATAATATGCCATCTTTGGTTTCCAGCTATAAAAACATTTATCAAAAATGGACTTATAAATCAAAATACTTTTTTTTCCACATCATCAAAGCGTTATCTGCGTTTTTATACTTAATACTGCATTGCTACCGTACAGAATGCTATAAAAGTTAGAACATTATAGATACATAAGATTTTAATGATGAAGATTCTTAAAATCCATTATTTATTAGACAAGGACTGTTATTTACCCTATTTTTATATTAGTACAGTAAATAGTTGTTCAAATAAAGTGAGAGGAGAATGAGTGTGTTGTGAATGCAAAGCCTAACGTCTGACAGACCCCATCTTGTATCATGAAGGAAATTTTCAACTAGATTTTCCTTTCTGCATTGACAGTCTGATGAAGACAATCTACCTCATGTTTATACAGTATGCTCTCTTAAAGATACAGGGGCCTATGCATAAGCGCCAATAAGCGACTTATCGAGGCCTTTTTGCCAAAAAAAAAGCCTATTGAGATTTAGCCATTTCCACAATTTTCTTTCCCCAGAAAAAAAAAACCAAACGAGCGGCGAGAAGCCACTTATCGGCAGGTTTTAAAACTCGTGCAATTCTAGTAGCCCCGATTAGCTTGTCGAGGCTAATCGTGGCTCTAGAATAGAGATTACCTCTCAAAATCCTACCGCCAGGAAAAGTTGTCAGGAAAGTGGGGAGAAGCTGCTGATAAGCGGCGAGAGGGGACTTATAGTTTTTTTTTTTTTTCTTGCATCGGATTGATGCTGGGAGTCTCCGGAACTGATACTCATTAATATCAGCACCGTAGGCCCCAGGCATGAATCCCATGAGGGAAAGCGGTTCAGCTCAGGAGACACCCTGCTCCCACACACTATTAATAAAAATTTAATTAAAGCAGCTTCATTACCTTAGCGGATAGCCTCTAAGGCAATGAAGGGTTTAAGGAACAACAGCAGCTTTATTGGGGGCAGAGGGGGTGAGTTCTTCACTCACCCCTCTGCCCCAATAAACATTACAATATGTACTAACCACCAATAAACAACCTACCCCCTGTACCCCCACATACTGTAAAAGCCTTTTTTATTTTTTTATACACATGATTGATACCAGAGGCCAGCGGGGGTCCCCGGGTGGCCCCATGAGTGTCTGGGGTCCTCAGGTTCTCCCCTTGGGTGTCTGTGGGCCCTTGGCTGGTCCCCACAGGTGCCTTGGGGCCCTCGGGTGGTCCTGCGAGTGGTCCCCGCAGGTGTCCAGGGGTCGTCAGGTGGTCCCAATGGGAGTCCAGGTGTCAGAATCTGGCTTAGGCTCAGCCCCTGTGATGCATCTCGCAATGTCACAAGTGTCACTGCGCTGCCAGGAAGGAAAACACAGCAGGAACTGTCTCCAGGCTCTTCCTCCGTGATGACATAGGCAACCTATGGCGCATGAAAGCTACACGCTTTCACCGCGCAAACTCAAGCAACCAAGGGGTTAATTCTCTCAATTATTCCTCAGCTGTTATGCACTCCGCCCTTGCCTATCAGTGGACAGCCTATGTCTGATTGCTCATTACTGCAGCTGTGGGCTGTCCTGCATTTGCTACCTTGCACTTGTGTGCTGCCTTTCCATTGGCTGCCTGCCCTTTAAATACTCAGCCAGCCCTCCTACAAACTGGCTGAGCATAAACTCTGTTCTTGTGACTGGTGCTTACCTTTAGCTTCTTGCTGTCCTGCCTTTGCCTTGTCTTGCTCCCTGTATTTTGACCTCAGCTTGCACCCGGACTCCTGCCTTCTCTGACCACTGGACCATGGCTGCGGACACGACTATTCTACATTCTATACCCCTGGACCCCAGCACTGCACAACAACAATCCAATCTCTCCACTCTTAGACCACAGAAAGTACCTTGACCAATCTAAAACATTTTTTATACATACATTCAAATAAATATATCCCCCCACAATAAATACAGTACAGTAATTGGCAAAATAACTATTATCCAGATATTGATAAAAGCTCATTTGCCCATTATTAAATAAAATATTTGCCAGCCAACATAAATAAAGTAAATAAACCTTTCAACTTACCCCTGCCATCATGAATGACATCCTCATCAGCATACTGCAGGATCATGTTCTCTGATGCCAGCAAGAATACATGAACAAATACAATCTAATGGCCCTTAACCCCTTAATCACTTTAGCGGTTAATAACCGCTATAGTTATTAAAGGGTTAACCACCATCACCCGCTACCTACCTGGTAGGCCTAACCACCCATTGATTGGCAGAGTGGTATATCATACTGTAACAATGCTGACTGCATAACAGGATACAGACCCGCAGAGCAGAGGTAGGGAGTAATACACTGACCTTTGCCTGGGATCAGAGGCCTGGGATGTAGTGGTAGTCAGGTACGTTCCGGGGTCGAGGCAGGCAGCAGGCAGCAGGCAAGGGTAGTCAGGTCCAGTTCTGAGGTCGAGGCAGGCGGCAGGCAAAGGGTAATCAGGTTCAGTTCCGAGGTTGAGGCAGGCGGCAGGCAAGGGGTGGTCAGATTTGGATCCAAGGTCAAGACAGGCAGCAGGCAAAACAAAGGCAAAGGAGAGCTCAAACAGCACATGGTATCCAGTACTTTGAATGATCAAAGACTAGTAGCAACTGCCTGCTATTTAAGGCCAGAGGCAGCTGCTGGCAATGAGAGCAAAAGAGAGACTAATTTCCTGTCAAGGTAGTATGGACAGGATTTTCCAGGAAGCAGGATAGTGTGGTAGGTTCAGATCAGATGATGTCACTTCCTGGATGTTCAGACAGATCCCTTATACAGTGTTCGACAAAGCTATACATTTGCACGCCCTGGGCACACGTGTGGTACTAGGTGGTGAGTAGATTTTTTTGTTCGGCGAGTAGATTTTTTGGTGATTTGTTGACCACTGCTTATACATAACCATATCATATGGGCATGATAAGCCACTATAGCAGACAATGGTCACCCTAATAAAAAAGCACAAAGGCCAAAAATACACAATAATAAAACATATACACAAGAACCTAAACACCCCAATTCAAGAAATAGAAGCACCAGCCAACCAATTAAATAAATAAAAGCACTATCCAACCAACCAATCATTTAATTAATTTTAAACACTAGCCAACAAAACTATTAATGAATTTAAACTACAAGCCAACAAATCAATTCATTAATAAAACCACTAGGCAACACATCAATTAAAACCAGTAGCTGTCACAGGATACCAGATTTATCAACACCTTTTATACCGGGATCATTGATTGAGCAAAGCAAAGAGGTAAAATAAATTGTAATTTATTTCAGGAAAAGAGATACACACAATGTAACACAATTTACAGGGTTAACACACTTACTGCGAACGGGGCTAACAAATAAATATACTGTTGCGGCACACTTTATTCTAACAAATCACCGGTTTGTCCCTGGCTTGTTCCTGGAATGCGACGCTGTTCACCCGGAGCATGCCGCGTTCCCAGCCAGGGGTCATGCCCGGCTGACGCGCGGTTGATGTGTTAATTGATAATGGTTCAGGATTTAATAGGCTGCAATGCTTCGCGTGTCCTCCAGATGGCATAAATTCATGAATTGTAATGCAGTATATATATATATATATATATATATATATATATATATATATATATACAAATATAACTGTATGCTCATCTGAATGTCTTAGGCAGGTCTGCAACCCCGCCTTTCCCCATTATCACCCAGCATATAGCACTTCCACTGCAGCAAGGGATTCTGGGAAATGACATGCAAATGAGCACACAGTGTCACTTTTTGCCTCAATAACCATTTTTAACATGGTTCCCTATAGGCTTAAGCTTGCTGCATGGTCACAGCTTTGAGCACAGCCAGGGTTAAGGTGCATACCCAGAAAACCACCCACAGACAGCTGTTTCGACCTTGATGGGTCTCATCAGTGTGGGGTTGATTTTACTGGGAATGCAAGAGAGGCTATGGGATAGGCTAAACCATAATACTGAGTTAAGTTATGGTGAGTAAAAAAAGTGACAAAAACCCTCCACAGGAAAGCAAATATGCAAATATAACTGTATGCTCATCTGCATGTCTTAGGCAGGTCTGCAACCCCGCCTTTCCCCATTATCACCCAGCATATAGCACTTCCACTGCAGCAAGGGATTCTGGGAAATGACATGCAAATGAGCACACAGTGTCACTTTTTGCCTCAATAACCATTTTTAACATGGTTCCCTATAGGCTTAAGCTTGCTGCATGGTCACAGCTTTGAGCACAGCCAGGGTTATATATATATATATACTGTATAACAACAACCCCTATAACCCCTAACATACAGTACTGTACACATACAGTACTGTATATGCACATCAATGATACTATAGGCCGTCCCCTGGCGAGATGTGTTTGCAGCAGAGAGAGATCCGCTGCTCTCTCTGCGCAAATATCGGAACATTAAAAATTATTTAAAATACATTTTTATTCATAGTGTAGATGTGCAGGGGGTCTCCGGAGCTTAACCGCGTTGGTTTCAGGTCCGGGGACCCCTGCTTCCCGAGATACAACCCCCTTTATGAGGTGCCGCTATCCCTCTGCATTTAAAGGTCCCGATCACGTGACCGCGGCATGTAAACCAAGCAGAGGGATACCGGCACCCCATAAAGGGGCCTGTATCTCGGGAAGCAGGGGGTCCCCGGACCTAAAACCACTAGTTTTCTAGTATTATCTGTATTTACTATGGGTGTCTCACTGCTTGTCAAACTCACACTTGCCCCCATTCTACCTCCATACCACCTTGTATCCTCCTCTAGAAAAAGCTGAGGTATTAAACAGATTTTTTGCCTCTGTGTTTATCAGGGAAGAATCAAGTTCAATAGTAGTGCCACAGGGGGAAGCCACAAACTCCATATTAATGAACAATTGTTTAACTGAGGAAGAAGTTCATAAGCGACTTGAAAAAAATAAAGTAAATAAGGCACCTGGCCCCGATGGCATACATCCAAGAGTTCTCAAGGAGTTAAGCTCATTAATAGCAAAACCATTATATTTAATATTCAAGGACTCCATTTCCACAGACTCAGTACCACAAGATTGGCATAAAGCAGATGTGGTGCCTATATTTAAAAAGGGAGCTAGATCACACCCGGGGAATTACAGACCTGTAAGCCTGACTTCAATAGTGGGGAAACTACTTGAAGGTTTAATACGAGATAATATTCAGGAATACCTAATGGAAAACAAAATTATTAGTAATAGTCAGCATGGATTTATGAAGGATAGATCTTGCCAAACTAACCTTATTTGTTTATTTGAGGAGGTAAGTAGGAATTTAGACCAGGGTAATACAGTTGATGTGGTCTACTTAGATTTTGCAAAGGCTTATGATACGGTTTCACACAAGAGGTTGGTGTACAAAATAAAGAAAATTTGACTCAGTAATAATAATATGCACCTGGATTGAAAACTGGTACAGACAACAGAGGGTTGTTATAAATGGAACTTTTTCAGGTTGGGCTAAAGTCGTGAGTGGAGTACCTCAGGGATCGGTACTGGGACCCCTGCTTTTTAACTTGTTTATTAATGACCTTGAGGTTGGGATCAAGAGCAAAGTCTCCATCTTTGCTGATGATACTACAATAAATTGTGTAAGGTAATAAAATCAGAGCAGGATGTAAGTTCTCTTCAGAAGGACTTGGACAGACTGGAAACTTGGGCTGGGCAAATGAGGTTTAATACAGATAAATGTAATGTTATGCATTTGGGATGCAAGAATAAAAAGGTGACTTACAAATTAAATGGAGATGTATTGGGGGAATCCTTGATGGAGTTGGATTTAGGAGTGCTTGTAGACTGCAAGCTTAGCAATAGTGCCCAATGTCGTGCAGTAGCTGCACAGGCAAACAACATCTTATCTTGCATCAAACGGGCAATGGATGGAAGGGACGTAAACATAATTATGCCCCTTTACAAAGCACTAGTAAGACCACACCTTGAATATGGAGTCCAATTTTGGGCACCAATCCTAAGAAAAGACATTATGGAACTAGAGAGAGTGCAGAGAAGAGACACCAAATTAATAAAGGGGATGGACAATCTAACTTATGAGGAGAGGCTAGCTAAATTAGATTTATTTACATTAGAAAAGAGGCGTCTAAGAGGGGATATGATAACTATAGATAAATATATTCGGGGACAATACAAGGAGCTTTCAAAAGAACTATTCATCCCATGGGCAGTACTAAGGACTCGGGCCATCCCTTAAGGTTGGAGGAAAGGGAATTTCACCAACAACAAAGGAAAGGGTTCTTTACAGTAAGGGCAGTTAAAATGTGGAATTCATTACCCATGGAGACTGTGATGGCAGATACAATAGATTTGTTCAAAAAAAGGTTGGACATCTTTTTAGATGGTAAAGGTATACAGGGATATACCAAATAAGTATACATGGGAAGGATGTTGATCCAGGGATTAATCAGATTGCCAATTCTTGGAGTCAGGAAGGAATTAATTTTTCCCCTTAATGGGGTTTTTTGTTTGCCTTCCTCTGGATCAATAAGTAGGTATAGATATAGGATAAAGTATCTGTTGTCTAAATTTAGCATAGGTTGAACTTGATGGACCTATGTCTTTTTTCAACCTCATCTACTATGTAACTATGTAACTATGTAAATATGTAACATTTGTTGCAGGGTTTAATTGCACACAATATTATTAGATAAATCAACATGTGTACCCTTTTGTTTTATTTTGCTTTTTCTGTGTGAAAAACTCCACATGGTCAAAGTGGTGTAGACAATTTGGGATACATTATTATTTTAAAAAAAATGATATATATATAGTGCAGAATAAATTAGTTCTTCAGTATTCTTCAGTATTCGGTGATACCTTTTTTATTGGACTAACAATTTATGTCATAGGACAAGCTTTCGAGAGAAAAAAAAAACAACAGATATTTACTGTAGATAAGGTAGGGTGTTAAGTGTTTGAAGCCAGGGGACAGTGTCAAAGAAATGTGGGGAGCGGGAGGGATACTGGGGGGGAGAGAAAGTGTGGATAAGAATAGAGGCAAGCAGGATAATTACAAGCAATTTTGATAGGGTGTGAGAAAACCCATGTCCGCATTAAGTCCTTTGGTTTTGGTGTCAAAGAGTCTTACCATTCTGAGTTCAAATGTTTTCCGTTCTTGGGTGCTTTAAAACATTCCATTGAGGATTTTGATTTTTAGATCATTTATGGAATGATCTGGTTGTGAGAAGTGATTTCCCACAGGTGAGCAGTATCTTCCTTCTTCGTGATGGAGTATAGAGTGTTTGTGCATATTCATTCTTCCTTGTAGTTTTTGGCTGGTTTTCCCAATGTAGCAACCTTGGTCACATTTGTTGCACTGAATCATATACACTAAATTCCTGGATGTGCAGCTGTATGATCCTTTAACATTGAATGTTCTATGGTTGTGACTGGCTGTGGGATCCTGGCAAATATGTTTGCAGAGTTTGCAGCGTTTGTTGCTGCACAGTTTTGTGCCATTATCCATGTCTTTAAAATCGTTGTGAAGTTTTCTGCTGACTAATTTCTGTTTGAGGTTTGGTGGTTGCCGGAATGCAAGAATGGGAGGTTTGGGAAAGATTTCTTTTAATGTCGCATCCTCTGTCAGCATGTGGCTACCAATACATAGGCAGGGCAGCGGGTGCTTTAAGTACGCGTTTCCTGGAACATAGGCGTAGGGTTGTATGTGGTCACTAGTTGTATGCGTGTGGTAGGTTCTTTCTGTCTGTATTGTAGCAGGTGTTCTCGTGGGGCTTTTATTGCAGATGTAATAATTTTGGCAATGGTCTTGGTTTGTATCCCTTCTGTCTGAACGATTCGGTCAGGGTTGTGAGATGCCTGTTTCTGTCTTCAGTGTCAGAGCATATGCAGTGATGTCTTAAAGCCTGGCTGTGTATGATACCTTGTTTTGTATGAGTGGGATGGAAGCTGGAGTTGTGGAGGTAACTGCATCTGTCTATATCTACACACTGCCACCCACACACACACACAGGGAGAAAGTGTGGATAAGAATAGAGGCAAGCAGGATAATTACAAGCAATTTTGATAGGGTGTGAGAAAACCCATGTCCGCATTAAGTTCTTTGGTTTTGGTGTCAAAGAGTCTTATCATTCTGAGTTCAAATGTTTTCCGTTCTTGGGTGCTTTTAAACATTCCATTGAGGATTTTGATTTTTAGATCATTTATGGAATGATCAGGTTGTGAGAAGTGATGTCCCACAGGTGAGCAGTATCTTCCTTCTTCGTGATGGAGTATGGAGTGTCTGTGCATATTCATTCTTCCTTGTAGTTTTTGGCTGGTTTCCCCAATGTAGCAACCTTGGTCACATTTGTTGCACTGTATCATATACACTAAATTCCTGGATGTGCAGCTGTATGATCCTTTAACATTGAATGTTCTATGGTTGTGACTGGCTGTGGGATCCTGGCAAATATGTTTGCAGAGTTTGCAGCGTTTGTTGCTGCACAGTTTTGTGCCATTATCCATGTCTTTAAAATCGTTGTGAAGTTTTCTGCTGACTAATTTCTGTTTGAGGTTTGGTGGTTGCCGGAATGCAAGAATGGGAGGTTTGGGAAAGATTTCTTTTAATGTCGCATCCTCTGTCAGCATGTGGCTACCAATACATAGGCAGGGCAGCGGGTGCTTTAAGTACGCGTTTCCTGGAACATAGGCGTAGGGTTGTATGTGGTCACTAGTTGTATGCGTGTGGTAGGTTCTTTCTGTCTGTATTGTAGCAGGTGTTCTCGTGGGGCTTTTATTGCAGATGTAATAATTTTGGCAATGGTCTTGGTTTGTATCCCTTCTGTCTGAACGATTCGGTCAGGGTTGTGAGATGCCTGTTTCTGTCTTCAGTGTCAGAGCATATGCAGTGATGTCTTAAAGCCTGGCTGTGTATGATACCTTGTTTTGTATGAGTGGGATGGAAGCTGGAGTTGTGGAGGTAACTGCATCTGTCTATATCTACACACTGCCACCCACACACACACACAGCACCTCTACAGACACACACAGCAGCTCAACACACACAAACTTCTGCTACACACACACACAACACCTCTACACAAACAGCAGCTCTACACACACAAGCACACTACACACACACACACACACACACACACACACACACACACACAACACACACACACACACACACACACACACACACACACACACAGACACTGGAGCTCTATACACACACACACAGTAGACACACACACACACACACACACACATTCTGCTGCTACACACACATGCTACACCCATAAACACTGCTGCTGACACTCACACACTTGAGCTTTATACACACACTATACACACACACACACAGCACCTCTACACAGATATACAACACAACAGCACACACACACTACTGCTGACACACCCACAAACTGCAGCCACAAAGAAACTGCAGACAGACACTTACTTCTTTACAGACCCCCCCCCCCCCATTCAACTGAATCTGCTCAGAAAATCTCAGTCAGCTAAGGAGGGGGAAGAGTCAATCCGTGGCTGATACTTCATGACCAGTCCCCTGCCCGGTCTCAGAGCTGTTACTTCATCCTAACCAATCCCCTGCCCTGTCTCAGCTGTTCTGAAAGCTGATTTTCTGGGAATAAACACATTGAAAACTGCACTTTGCAAGCTGCTAAAATTCCTGATTGGATGGTCTCCAGGGGTACTTGGGTGGACCCTGCAGGTGTCTGGGGGCCTCCTGTTGGTCCCATAGGTGTCCAGGGGTCCCAGAGGTGTCAGGGGCTCATAGGGATGTCCCTGCATTTGTCCGGGCTCCCAGGGGTGTTTGGGGTTCTTGGGTTGTCCCTATGGGTGTCTGGGAGCCCCAGGGGTGTCCAGGGGTCCTCGGGTGTTCCCTGCTGGTGTCTGGGGGCCTCCAGTAGTCTCTGTGGGTGACTGGAAGTCTCCAAGTGGTCTGCGGGTGTCTGGGATTCCCAGGGGTGTCTGTGGGTCCACAGGTGGTCCCCACAAGTGGGTAGTCCCTGGGTGTCTGGGGCCACATGGATTGTCCGGGGGTCCTTGGTGTCTGGGGGTCCCAGAGGTGTCCAGGAGTCATCGGGTTGTCCCCAAGGGTTTCCGGGGGCCTCCAGGTGGTCCCCATAGGTGTTCAGGGTCCCATGGGTTTACAGTGGATCTCGGGTGGTCCCCACTTGTGTCCTGGGGGCCCCATGGGTGTCTGGGGGTTCCTGAGGTTGTCCCTGGAGGTGTCCGATATCCCCAGGGGTGTCCAGGGGTCCTTGGGTGGTCCCTGCGGGTGTCTGTGTGTCCCGCTGGCCTGCAGTATAAATCCTGTGCGTAAAACAAAATGCAATACATTCAACTAAATACACCCCCAATACATACAGTACAGTAATGGGCAAAATTACTATTAACAAGATATGGATAATAGTGCATTTGCCCATTTAAAATAAAACATAAATCAGCAGCATAAAGTTAATAAAACTTGCACTTACCCCTGCCATGATGAAGGCCATCGTCATCCTCATCACCATCCTTCTCCTCCGTGGGCAACAACAGCAACAGTACAATAAAAAATACAATCTAATGGCCCCTAACCCTTTAATCACCTTAGCGGTTAGTAACCGCAAGTCTTTAAGGGGTTAACCCACCCTCCCCCGCTACATACCAGAGTGGCCTAAAGACCCACCCCGGGTACAACCCCACCGCTAGCCATTGATTGGTACAGTATTAAAGCACAGTGTTAAATATGGACATGCTTTGCCACTGTAGCAATAAATGGGGAAGCAAAAAAAGGCCCAAAATAAAACACATTACAGAAAAAAAATAAGCACAGAACAAATGCCAATAAACCAATTGATTGGCACAGTGGTACATCATGCCCATATTATATGGGTATGATTTACCACTATCACTATCACAGTCAATGTTCAACCTAACAAATAAACAACAACCAATAATATCAAATTCCATCAAAACAATCACCAAATAAACAACAGTAGAAAAAGTAAACACAAAAAAATCTCAGAAATCAATGAAGCAAATACCAAAGATAAAACAGAATTAAATATCAAAACACCAAACAAAAAACATAAATAAATAAAAGAAAACACCAAATAAACACCATTATTAAAAATCAAAACAAAAAAATAAACCACAACTAAGAAGCAAACACCAAAAACAGAAATTAAAAATAGAAAACATAAAAAAAATCCATTATTAAAAATCAAAACACAAAAGAAATACCAGAAATAATTAAAAGCAAACAACCACAATGTAGTTAAAAGAAATAAAATCAAGCATTTGCCAAAAATGTAGTGCTTGTCACTGTATGTATATATAGTCCTAATGGGGCATTCATAAATAATTTGACAATCGATGGGCAATGAAAAAAATTGAAATAAAAAATACTTCTTCTTTTCTTTATGCTGCTGGTTTATGTTTTATTTTAAATGGGCAAATGCACTTTTACTGATATCTGGATAATAGAAATGTTGCCATTACTGTACTGTATGTTTTGGGGGGCGGGGTGTATTTATTTTAATGTATTGCATTTGTTTTTATGCACAGGATTGATACTGCAGGCCAACGGAGACCTGTATGGACTACCCCAGGACCCCGCACACCTTTGAGGACCACTTAAGGACTATTGGACACCCGCGGGGCCCCGGGACACCCACATAGACCACCTGAGGACCTCCGGACACCTGTGGGGCCCACGGACACCTGCGGAGACCACCTTCAGCCCACAGATACCTCTGGGCCCCCAGACACATGCAGGGACCATCCAAGGACCCCAGACATCCATGGTATAAATCCTGTGCAGAAAAAATAAAAACACTTGTATATGTGTTAGAGGGGTGAGGGGGTTGGGGATCAGGTGGTGGGTGGGTTGTGTTTTTGTGGAAGTAGTAGATATTGTAATGTTTATTGTGGTCAGTGGGGTGAGTCAAGGGTCAAGTACCCCAGTGTCCCCGAGGCGCAACTCAAGGCGGTTCAGCTCAGGCTGCAATTTTTTCTTTCAGTTGCTGCTCGCTAGGATTCATAGTGCGATAGCACTGATTAAAAAAAACTGGGCGGACAGTGCATGTTTTTTATCGGCTTTTAAAAATTGGCGTTCATTCTTAGTGAATACCATCTTTTTCCCCTCATGTTTTAGTACGTGATAAATCAATGCAAAGTCGGGTGCCAATTCAATGATTTTATCACTGCTTTGTGAATCGGCCCCTTAATGTCATCTCCTGATCACAACACCTTTCCTTCCTTTATTAGCCTGCCATGTCTACCATCCATTTGTATTCACTGACCCAGAACTCACAATACGCTATATAATGTACCTGCTTTTTACTATTGTGGTTATTCATTAAAGGTCATTATAGCACAAAGACTCTGATTAACTTCAATGGGATTTGTCATTCTATAGTGTCCTGATCTGCACTATCCCAGTTTGACGAATAACCCCCAAGAAATCATGAGATGCTAGAGGGTTGTTCTAGGTAGTAACACTGATACAGTATATTTAAAATGATAATAATCAATCACATTCCATGAATCACAAATTCCAATATCTCAAAAAATATTCACACACTACAAATTCTCACTGTACAGTACCTCTTAAAATTGGAGGCAGGGTGGACTTCAAGCAGCTGTATAGTACTCAGCAGAGAAAATCCGGTGGGCATGATTGTTTGAACCAATCACATAGAACTTTGGAAAGAATATAAACTCAGTGGATTTGTGTTGAATTTACCTTGGGTGTTCAGATTAACCTGAATGGCAGCTTTCATGGATTTTTTTCCATAATAAAACTTTGCACACATAACATTTAAAGTTTCACCTTGGAGAAAATGTGACTGTCAGCCAAACCAATTTATTTAGCAATTAAAAGTATCCATGAGTCCAATTAGATTCCCATATATTAAAATTAACAGTTATGTAGAATGATTGGTACTGTACCTTAACGGTTTCCTTTGAACTGAATCATTAAAAGCTAATTTTAGTAAAACTTCTATCTTGTAAGTGCTTTGTTTTGATGCTGCAGAACATAATTTAAAAAAAAAAGAGAAATCGAACGGAAAGATGTGTAAGATTGTGTTCATTTTGCGGCATCTGATTACACAAATTCTATCTTTTAGTGGCAGAAGTCTTTGAATTATTTCCAATCTCTCTTAGAAAATTGAGAATTACTTTTCGGATTCTGCCTATTACAGGGTTTAGAATTACCATTAATGTATTTTTCTACTGAAGGATAAAAAACAGTGCACATATGTATTCTTTATATAGAGGCAGAGCCCGTTATCCTAAATATGAACTAATTAAAAAAGTGTAAAGCAGTATTTTTCACATACGCTCAGCATACATGGCTAATTTGTTGGAATGAAGCCACAATATATTTGACGTTAAAACGTGCAATATGAATTGTGCGCATTAATGCTAAAGTGCTTAGAATAACAGGGGCTATATCGGTATGCTAAATTTTTTCAGGGCATGAGAATTAGAGATGGACAAACATGTAAAAATCCAAAATTGCAATTTTTTTTTACCAAAATCTGCACACTTAAATCCAAAAATTGAATTGAGCACTAAACAATTAGAGCGGATACATCCTAATCCACCATCAAATCCATCCCACCAAGATTTTGTGACATCTACCATCACATTTTATGTTATACAGGCATACCCCGCATTAACATACGCAATGGGACCGGAGCATGTATGAAAAGCGAAAATGTACTTAAAGTGAAGCACTACCTTTTCCCACTTATTGATGCATGTACTGTACTGCAATCATCATATACGTGCATAACTGATGTAAAAAACGCATGTGTAACAGGCTCTATAGTCTCCCCGCTTGGGTACAGGTAGGGCGCCGGTATTGCTGTTCAGGAAGTGCTGACTGGTGCATGCGTGAGCTGCCATTTGCCTATTGAGCGATATGTACTTACTCGCGAGTGTACTTAAAGTGAGTGTCCTTAAACCTTATGCCTGTATCTACTTGTGAATTTTGAAAAAAAGACTACTTTTAGTCGTCTCAAGCACTTTATATATATCCTCCCAGACCTCCCCCCACATAACATATGGAGGGATAACTGCGCTAAAAAAGGAGCACACCTCAGATTCGCAAAGTATATTTAAATTACTCACACCCCTCACTTTATAACAGGATTTCCATAAGAACTATATTAACAAGCCTAAAGCAATGGCCCCAGTGCTCGGGCCGCGCGCGTGACAGAGTGCCTCCCGGCGCTCTCCCCGCTCTCTGATGGACTTCAGATCATTCACGACTGGGGGGGGGGGGCGCTTCCATGACGTCACGTGGCTGGTTTTCCCTCATTGGCTGAACCGTCACCGTGACGTGGCCATTGCTCGGCCGCCGCAACAAAAGACAACATTTTGTCTCTTGGCAAAGGCGATCGTGCAGCTATTTGGGCCGGCCTCGTAGAGGGCCGTACCATGTGTGCGCCATGCACGCCATCATGCGCACAGCCACAGCCACCGAGGACAAAGCCTAAGGCACCGTGTGAGGAATAGGGTACTGGTATCAGGCCCAACAGGATCAGAACCCACAATCTCTGCTATTCTGGGCAGGAGCTCTAGCAGTGAACAAAACCAACTGCTGGTAACCTGCATTATAACTGCATTCTGTACCTCTGAGATCTGCTGCTCACTCCTGTAGGTAATTATGGACACTCTTTTAAAAGCAGACAACTTCCAATTACTATAAAAAAAATAAAACACAAGAAGCGCGTAGTCCCATTGTGTTATCCAGTTTATGTAAATGTAATAACAGATTGAGGCATATAATAGATGCATTCACATTGTGCAAATTATTTAAAAGCTGATCTGCCAAATTAGAAGTATCATCAGAAGGCATCTGTGAGCTGAGTGCACTTTTGCTTCTTGGTTGCCAGTTTAATGTACCCTGTCCACAAAAAGGAGAAAACACTAGATACAAAGGAGATATTCTCATAGCTGGGTCAGCTATAGGAGTGAGCCACAGAGCTCAACGTATGTTGTGATAATTACGTTATCCAGATGGTTTAGTTCACTGCTATAACTGTTGCTCAGATTAGCCGATTCTGTTTGTTTTTCATCCTGCTGGGTTTGACACCAGTACCCTCTTTCTCACAAGGTGCTTTTGGTTTGTCAATATAGTTATTAGGGAAATCCTTTTACGAAGTGTGTTGTGTGAGTTATATAAATATACATTGTATGTCTCCTAGGTGACTTAAATGAGCTCCTGAGCACAGGTGTCTCTCCATATGTTACTGTATTTGGAGGGAGATTTGGTGGGAAATATATAGTTCTTGAGACTCTACTAAAACAATCTCTTGCTCTCTCGCTCAAAAATAACGAGCCTGATTTTTTCCCCGATAAATTTGTTGTTGAAATGAACTTGCAAATTGATGGCATATTTGAATTTCTGTGAAACTTCTAACTTCTGGCCATCTCTAATGAGAATGTCTAACAACTATAATTTAACTTTTACAAAAGTTAAAGGCTATTTCAAAGTAATAACTGCAAATATTTTTTCTTTGTGCACACTGCTCAGATGTGGCATTCTGATTACATTGTTGAATCTTAGTAAGAGAGTTTATATTCATGAAAAAACTACAGGTGCAGAGTTGATTTCACTGTATATTTAATTTCCTTCCCTTTGAGAAGAAACTTTAATTTGTATGTGTGCCATAAGATCTTATTGACAAAAGTGTGTTTCCTCCATTCTTTTTTTCATTTGTCCTCTTCCTGGATATGCTTCAGTCATTTGTTGAAATGGGACATATAAGCAATCATGCAAGTCATCATCTGCCATAACAATGAAATGATCATCTCTGTACATCACCACCATCGATCTTTTTAATAAAACTCAGGTCATTCGTCTCTATATTCTACATTCCTATAATCACCTCTTCAGGACTATTAAAGTCAAGACAGAAGAAATCATTGACTTATTGTCAACAGATCCAATCTGCTACCTTAATGTATATCCAGCTCCCCACGAGGGCATTCGAACAATAAGGCAAGAAATTCACTTACTTTCAGAACATGCAAGATAAGGTTTAAAATAATATTACACATCATATGCCAAAACATAATCAGAAGGTTCCCTGCACCTAACTCCTTTTCTTACTTTATGGTATACATGAAAGCTTTTGTAGCGGTATATGTTTAATATTCTCTTATCTAAAATGTGATAGTAATCACATAGGAAAAATTAATTGAAACACAAATAATCTGAAGATTAAATAATGGGAATATAAACATTTATAAAAGGTTCTGTAAATGAGCAATTATGTTGGGCATTAGTAAAACAAAAGGAATATGAGATTTCTTATTTACCATGTAATTCTCTAAAAGTAAATGCATAATAATCAAATAATTCTTACTTAAGAGTACCATACCAATAACGTGTATTAACCCCTTCCATATTATACAGACTCACTATGCATGCGAATGGGGTGTTAATGGATCAAAATCAGTAATCTAAACCTATTGGTGTACCCTTGGTTCTTAATTAAACTTTGTGGTATTTTGTGGCACTAGTCTGATATTGCAAGTGACCAAAAATGAGTAGTATATAAATTTAAAAAATTCAAGAAATACGTATTTATGTGCTAATTTGCCTGTCACGTGATAGAAAAAGTTGCCAACAGTAGAGATGGGTGAATTTGCTGTGAAAATGGATGACAAAGTCCCAGTGACCAGGTATGAGAGTCTAATATGTCCTCAGTGTTTATAAAGAGACAAACAATTGTCCAAGTGTTATCCAACAGGCCATAAAGTCTTCCAAAAAGTGAATATATGAGGGGTATAAGTATATTACAGAATTAAATTAAGTTAAAATGTAAAGAGTGAACAGTGACTTGGCGATGACCAAGCATACCTGGTGCCCATGGTAATAGTTTAGCAACATACTGATAATCATACAAAACATCAAAGTGAGTTTACAGTAAATATGGGATATGAAGTGGAAGTGGATACACCGCACTGTAGTTTGGATAAAAGATTCCAAAGTAGATGACTAATGGAACCTGAGAGTCATAGTGTCACATTCAAAGATAAGGGCAATTCTGGTTACCAAATGAGGCCCGTCAGGAGACTATATAATGGGAAGCTAGGGAGTTGATTATGTAGAGATACTGTAAATCTAGTCAAGAACATACAGGTATGAAAATAGTCAAAGTGTTGGGGCCTTACCTTCCACCATAACTGTATTGGAAGTATAAAATAAAGCTAGTCGGTGAGATTTCCTGTTGAGACCCTTTGGGGTCAGGGTATCTAATGTATTGATCCAACATGCTTCTCTCAACTTGTACCATTTTAAGTGGTCTGCTCTTATCCATAATTTTGGTATTGCCTCAATGATTTGAAAATGTAGCTTACATTCCCCATACTCAGTTTGCACAAAATGTGCAGCTATTGGTTGTTTGATTATATGTCGTTTAATGGTAGATTTGTGTTAACTAATTCCTTCCTTGATTTTAAAGGTTGTTTCTCTTATTTAGGACACAGGGGCATTTGATTACTTATACCGAGTACTTAAAATTGCACCTGTGAAAATCCTTAATATAAAAAATATTTTGTTGACTGCGTGATGATATCTCCTATCTTTATATTGCTGCATTGTAATCATTAAAGACAGGGAAAAGTGACGTCTTAAAAACCTTTTTATTCTAGAGCCAATGTTTAGAACACTAATATACTCATACACACTAACTTCAGCACATTATATGGCCCCTGCCGAAGTCACGTTTGATGACGAAATGCGCTGGGACATGGATGCTGTGACGTATTATGTCATCATGCTGTCACGAGCGGCTTGTGTATCGAGACACTCGCCCAATTTTAATTTGGTCAGACGATACATATTGGACTTTCCTGCTGCTACTTTGTCCTGCTGCTACTCTGTCTCTGTGGAGGCTTCAAGGCCAGGACTTTTTCGTTTCATCTTGGTTCCTGGATTCCTAGTAATGATCCTCTGTTGTGGAACATGAGAAGCCCCAGATGAGTATCATCTCTCTGAGATACATTATCTCTCAATGCACATTTCCTAGCTACACTTGTGAGTGTGCTATTTTGGACTTTCCATTTTTGATAAATGTCAACACAGATTTACTGTATGCTACAGATGTGTCCCATTTGTTTTCCTGCTATGCCATGCATTTTCCTGAGCCGAGCCTGTGCCTTTTGGGAAATTTCAACCAAAATGTATGCGAGTTATCCGCCATCATAATTCACAACGTTGACTCACTGATTGCACAGTGCAAAATTGAAGTGGTGTTTCAGAATGAGAAGTGCAAACCTGGCCACATTTCCGTCACATCTCCTTAAATATTTTTCATATATGCTGTGTGGGAGGTGGCATGCAGGTCAATTCTGGTGATGGCAAGGGTGCATGGGTTGGGTGCTGTCCCTCCTGGTCACACACCGGCATCTGACCTATAGCAAGCGAATAATAGAGCCCTGCGATGTTACTGTCAATGTTGTCCATGCGAGAAACCATGCTCCTCTCCATCCTCTCTCTTCTCCAAAAGAAGATCCACCATGGCCATTCTTTCCCTGTATGGCAGTGTTCGTTTGCAAGGTATTTCCTGGACCCTTTTCTCTTCCAGTATTCACCTTGTTCATCCTCTGCTTTGGTCTCGAGTGGGCATTCCTCTTCGGTATCAATGGGCATGATACTTCTTGTTCTGCATCCGGGGGGGGGAGGCACGCTTCTTTTGCCCTTGATTAATCTAATTCTCCTTTCTATGACTTCTCCCAGTTTCTTCTTTGTATAGCCCGGCCCAAGATTCTTTGCCTTGGGAGCTTTCATTGCCGTTTCTTTAGTCACTTTTGCCTTTCGTTGGGAAACAGCTGCCACATTTCTTTTTCTCACGACCGGGACAGCAGCATCAAGACGCTTGCTGCATTTGTAGAATCGGGTATGCTCCATGGCAGAATACAGTATGACGCACAATACAGTCTCTGGGCAGCAGTTGCTTATACAGTACAGTACATGTGGGAGCCTATGCAATTTTAGTCCCCTTTTATTCACACTATCCAAAACTTGATGGCACAATACAGATGTAAAAATAGGGCATAAACTTTCCCGCTAAAGTGCTGTACAGTGTGCGGGCGGGCTAATACAATATAAATACGGTTAAGTATAGAAGCTTGCATACAGTAACTGTGCTTCTTTGATTTTCAAAAGCAGCCATGCCAAAAAAAGGTATTTCAAAGGAATTCAAGCTGAGAATACGGGAGATGTACATGAGCGGATACGTAGAATGATTATCCAAGCCTGGTTAGCACGCTCGGGCGTCGAGGTATCTCATAAAGTTGTCTGCTATCATGCCCATGGAAAGACTAAAAAAATAAATTGGATTCGCACGATCAGAACAGAGTAAGTACTGTACATTATACTGTACTCTTTTCATTCATTCCTGTTAACAAAATGAATGGTAAAGGGTAAAATATGTGCACAGGCAGTCTTCTATGCATGGGTACAGTAAGTACAGTTTATTGACAGTACTCTTTAATCATTGACATTTTATTATTACTGTACCATAGTGCGGTAAAGCGGGTTGTAGATGACCTTAGCAACGCAAATGATTAACGCTTTGCGGCAGATGTTAGAAAGATTCTGCTGAAGGATCATAACCCGATAATGTCTGAATCCCACATAAAGAGAATGTGATGAAATTTGGGATGGAAGTATAGAAGTGTAAAGTAAGGTGTTTTACTGCAATTGTGTTGTCCAGTATGCCCAATTGGCAAGAATGTGCCTGTACAATTACAGTACACTATATCTTTTCATTATAAACTGTATCCAATGATAAGGGAGGCAAACAAGATAAAGGGAGTAGTGCAAGCGCAAGCATGGATCAATAGTGGGGAAACGTTTCAGGATGTAATATTTACGGATGAAACGTCAGTGCCATGGAAAGATTTAGCATGTTTGCCTTTTTACAAAAAAATAGGCTTCCATGAAGCCATCATCCCAAGCACATCTGAAGGTACATGTGTGGGGTGCTATTTCTAGACTTGGAAGAGGCCATTGTAATATTTAACGGTACAGTAATTCCTAGATTTTCCATTTTGTTAATAGTTCACCTTTTCCTTAAAGTAGTCAGCAAAGTCCTGACGTGAGATGGAGGAAGAAGAGGAGGCAGCCATGGGTGGTATGAGTAGAGAGTCAAAGACAGAGAAGAGTTTGCGAGGGTTAGACTTGTGTGTGTTGATTAGTGAAGAAAAGTAGGTTTGTTTAGCCTGAATGAGGGCAGAGTTGAAACATGACAGCATAAATTTGTTGTGAAAAAAGTCTGCAAGAGTGTGAGATTTCCTCCATGCGCGTATGGGAATTTAACCAGGGTCTAAGGTTAGAAGGGCGAGGACAGCAGAGAGAAAGCAGGGCAAGTAGATTAAGAGAGGAGGATCAGGCAGAGTTGTAGTTCCTGACCAGGTTGTCAGGGTCTGTAGCAGAACTGAGAGAGGAGAAGTAGGAGCGTAGTGGAATCAAAGACTGGTAGGTTAATAGAGCGCAGGTTTCTGCAGAAATGAAGGGTAGATGGAGATGGAGAAGAACAGCGAGAGAAAATTAGATAAGGTGACGGTCAGAGAGAGGAAAGGGGGAAATGGAGAAATCAGAATCTCAGAAAAAATCACCTAAAGAGATTGATTGGGAAAGCATCTTAGGATGCTCTATGCCTGTTCAATAGAATGCCTATGCGTTGCATTGAATAATTGCACAAGTGTACAGTATCGACAATGCTGGATGTGTTTGCTACAGCACATTTTCTGGAGCGACCGAAGTGGACAGACTGCACTGGATAACCATTCGAAAACTATTTCTAAAAGCTATAATAACTTTTATCCTTGTGAGTGCATATTTTTACCATGTGTATTGATGAAAAACGTTTGTTTTCACATGATGGAGAGCATGCTTCTTTCTTTGTTTTGTCAGATATCGTTCTTTACATTTCCATTTGGTAAATCCATTAAAAACTACTCAAGTCTCCATTACAATAATCTTCTGGCACAGGGGTTACGATCATCCAGCTTTCCCTGGTGTGGACATAGTAGGCCCTGCTACATCTGTATGTACATGGATGGCGCTATACATATAAAGATATGCATGCAGAATATTTTTGTTTTGTCTTTTTAATTATGGTTTAGATCAGCAGTGCGCAAACTAGGGGGCATGCCCCCTTGAGGGGGCGCAAGATTATGTAGGGGGGGCGCGGGCTGCTTGCAGGGAAACCTGGGGGTGGGCAGAGCTGTGCACGGGCGGCCAGAAGCTCTGTGCTGCTGCTTCTATGTGTCTGTGTCTTGCAGAGGGGCGGGGCTTCTCTCTGCACACAGACAGCCCCTCCTTCTCTTCCTGTCTGCTTCCCGCACCAGTTTTCAGCAGCATGGAGGGTTGGGGGATCGGAGCATGTCGCCCCCCCAGGTGAAATTGTGTGACTGATTTTGTGTGTGTGTGTGTGGATTGAGTGTGTGTGTGTGTGTGTGGATTGTGTGTGTGTGGGGGGGGATTGAGTGTGTGTGTGTGGATTTGAGTTTGTGTGGGAATTTGAGTGTGTGTGGTGTGTGTGTGTGTGTGTGTGGGGATTGATTGAGAGAGAGAGTGTGTGTGGGGGGGGATTGAGTGTGTGTGGTGTGGGGGATGAGGTGTGTGGGATTGGTGTGGTGTTGGTTTGATGTGTTTGTGGGGGGAATGAGTGTGTGTGTGTGGGGGGATTGAGTGTGTGTTGGGGGGATGAGGTGTGTGTGTGGGGGGGATTGAGTGTGTTCTGTATGGTGATTGAGGTGTGTGTGTGGGTATTGTGTGTGTGGGGGGGGGGGATTGTGTGTGTTGGGGGGGGGGATTGAGTGTGTTGTGGGTGATTGAGTGTGTGTGTGGTGATTTGAGTTTGTGTGTGGTGATTTGTGTGTGTAATTTGAGTGTGTGTGTGATTTGAGTGTGTGGGGGTATTAGTGTGTGTGTGGGGGGGATAAGTGTGTGTGTAAGTGGGGATTGAATGTGTGTGTGTGTGTGTGTGTGTGTGTGTGTGTGTGTGTGTGTGTGTGTGTGTGTGGTGGGGGGGGGTGACGACTTGTGTGTGGGAATTGTTGGGTTGGGGTGTGCGATTGAGTGTGTGTGGCTTGCGTACTTGAGTGTGTGTGGGGCTTGGTGTGGTGTGTCGGGATTGTGCTGTGTGTGTGTGTGGCTGTGGGGATCTTGCAGAGGGAGTGTGTGTGGGTGTGTGTGTGGCTTGCGTTCGCGCGCCTACCTTTGGTTGTCCTTCGTGTTGTCGCAACTGGGGGGCAATGAGGCGCAAGATTAGGGGGGCGCAGGCGGCGTACGGCAAAAACTGGGTGCGCGGGCCGGCAGACGCTGTGCGCGGGAGGACGAAAAAGCTGTCCGCGAGGGGCGGCCAAGAAGATGTGCACGGGCGGGCAGCCGAAGATGTGTGCGGGTGGCTGAACAGGATAGTGCAGGTGACGGCCACGTGATGGTGTGTGTGTGCGCATGTGCAGGGGCTTCGGAGGTACGGGGAGGAGCACGCCCGAGCACGGTGAAGTCAAACGCCCCTCCCGGTGTTTGCCCTGCAATAGCGCTGTGTTCCTGCTCTCCTCTGCTTGCAGCCTGCTTCGCTGCGATCCTCTGCAAGTGAAAGGGTAGGCTGCCACTATATCAATCATACTATGAATGTACAGAAATAATAAAAAAAAAGTGAAAACACAACATTGAAAACGGAAAAAAAATAATAATACTGTAGGTAGGAGTGTGGATGACACTAGGGATAGCAAGACAAAGAGCAGGGAGGGGAAGGAAGAAAAAAAAGGGGGGGAGAGGGAAGGGAGTTAGCAAAGAGGTGGATGAATGCCCCCCAAAAGTATTGCCTTTGTGCACGTACGCTCTCCCAAGTTGGCGCTTGGGGAGACAAACAAAATTGACTTTGATGTGCGCTCAGCAGCAGTCAATACACAAACACACACAGTCACACACAAACACACATAAATAGCCCCGATCCACGCTTGCAAAATTATGCAGGACACCCTGTGCTCATGCTTGGAGAGTTGGTGATGTCAGCGCTCTCAGCGGCAGCGTGGACGCAGCCTAGTTTTGCATGCGCGAGCTGTTGAAATATGTAAGTATTTAGACATATTTGGATTTATATTGTATACCGTTTAATAAAGTCTTTTTTTGTTTTTTTTTTCATGTGATTTTGATTACATCAGGTAGGGGGGGCCCGAGAAATTTTATGGATGAAAAGGGAGGCTCGGCATAAAAAGTTTGCTCACCCCTGGTTTAGAAGACAAATACGTTACATTATTCTTATCTTTACTAACACCAGAAGATCATTTCAAGTTACAGTTTAGGGAAAACACTTTAACCAGTTTGTAATTGAGCACCTCCATGACAATAGAGTTTAGTATAGAGAAAGTTTGGATTAATTAGTGTAATGTAGAATGACAGTGTATTAAACAAATAACTGCTGCAAGTTAATAGGCGATCTGAGAAATGTTTCTCCGCGTTATAAGTGATGTCATTTTGAAAAAGAATAACAAAGTGAAGTTTAGCAGTTTTGTCAGCCAAATGATACACACTGGCAGTTTCTATAACCATAGATGACGTGTAATTTGTTAACTTATTATCATTCTCTTTTGGTTTTACTGAATGTAACATTTCTTCCTTTTTCCACAGATACGTTAAAAGTGTAATCATAAGAGGGGGGTAGGGGGGAGAGCCTGCTACTGACCAAAAGAAATAAATCACCCTACAAATAAAACAGCAAAAACAATATTAATCATTCATAGGGGTACCTCGGAAAATAAACAATATATGGTTACCAAGACCTCAGCGTATACTATAAAAGAAGAGACACTGATGGCTTTAAAAAAATCAGTTTAAAACAAAATATATGTGATTCCAAATACAAAACAATATTCATTATTATATAAATATCATTAGAAACTTTTTATACATGGGCTCCGAATTCAGCCTATTGTCATATGAGAAAAGTGCATACATATGCTTGCCTATTCCACCCAAACAGCATTGATATTCTCAGTATGTAGTAAGATATAATGCATGCCCAATAATAAAAAATAGCTTAATCTTCTGGAAAAGATAAATGCAAACTTTTGTTTTCTAACCTGTTAGTTCTCTTTATAAGTGAGTAAAGGGGTTATGCAGAAACTGCAAAAGGTAAATGTATCTAGAAGGTACTGGATAGAGAAAGCAAAACAGAAGAGACACACAGAGGGATGGACAGAAAAGAGGAAAAAGGAAGGAAGAAACAGACAGGCAAGGGGACACAGGAAAGAAGATAAACAGACAAGGGTGAACCGAGAGAGATACAAACAATGGAGCTTAAAGAGGAAGAGACAGACAGGTGGGCTCGAAGAAGGAGAGACAAGCAGACAAGAGGGAAAGGGCAGAAAAGACAAATACAAAGAGAGCGACCAAGAGGCCGTGCCCTGGGTCAGACTTCTATCGTTCCAGTGAAAACTCTATTTGAATTTTACACGATGCATATTGCCACAACCCGGTGCAATGGGGCTCCCCATTATATTGAAAAAGGATAGCACTTGCTGGTGTTGAAAAAGCAATAAGTCTAACCATACCAATAGTTCCAGATCATTAAGAAAATGATACAAGAGTCTCATAAAGTTATCAAAAATATCAAAACGTAAAATTCAGTTTAAACTTCATGTAAAAGTAATCTATCTCTGCACTAACACATCTCCCTTGCCCTTTGTGTGGTTTGGTAAAATAGGCAATGAACATACAGCGTAGTGTGGAAATATTTTTGCTCCTAGTCTGTAACTGGAAAGGGACACTAGTCGCTGTTATTTCCCCCATGAGGTACAGCTGTGGCAAGACTTACTATATTCAGTAACGTGATATTGCGCGGTTTTGTGGGGTTTATTTATTCCACTGTAATTGAAACTGATGTCTCCATCAGATGGCACAGTGAATATCTATGTCCATGTGGGGAACATATTGAATAGCACAAGAATTTAACAGGGTTTTTTATACTGTACAATTCTTTAACTGATTTCAGTAGTGGCAATTGTTCAGGTGAAGTTAAAGTTAAACCAAATGTTATAGATTAGGCGCCCTCACAGAGCAGTGAACATGTGCAATGGTGCAAAAAATATATTTTAAGCAATAATGTGAAAACTATATTGTGTATCATGTGATACAAAAAAAAAATCTATATCTATATCTATATATAGAGGTATCAGTACCGTGTTAGCCGAGCTTCAATAATCAAAAAATAAATAGATGATACCGTTCTGTGGCCTAAAGGTTAGCCACCAAAGTTATTCATCTATTATTTTTCGATTATTATATATCCTTATTATATATATTATATATCTAGATATATATATTATATATAAATATCATATATATATAGAAAGTAGTTAGTAACAGCAGGCACTTCACTGGCTTCAATAGGTCAGGTGCATGTTCTATAGTGATCAATAGAAAAACGTTGTGACCCAATGGGAGACAAAAACAGAACTCAATGTATTAATGCAAAAATCAAATGTATTAAAGAAAAAAACAGGCAAAAAAAATCCAACGTTTCGGTCCCGTATAGGACTTTCCTCAGGGGCGTGCTGGAGAACACTGCCCATGAAAAACATATATACCCTCCACCAACCTGTGCAAGCAAATAGAAGCAGCTGTTTATAAATAAAAAAGGGATACTGTGGACGCCTGGGAGCTCCATCATCACCGCGCATCAGTCAGGCTTCTCTGCAAGTCTGTTTACATCCGGCTGTCAACTGCCGTTCGCATCGCGCATGCGCGTCCACGGGAGAAGCCAGCAGACACACCAGGCATCTATGGTGTCCCCCGTTGCCATGGCGACGTTTCAAAAGCGCCTATACACCAGGGATACGAAAGCAGAAACGGACTCAAACAGAAGTCAGGAGCACAGGGCTGTGCGAGTGCGATGACGTCACTTCTACCACTCGATCAGATCCCTGCAACAGACATATAGGTGCATTATTAAAAACATATTGGATGATTAAAAACCTGTTCCAGATGCGTGGCTCTTATTTGTTGACTACAACAAGATTAATCTAGAGTACATATGCGTGGTATAACATTACTCAGCAGAGCCCATAGAATCAAGTGATGTGTGGTAAATAGCTAAAAAGAGAGCAAAACAGAAACTGTTGAGACAAGGGAATGGGAAAGGAAGGGAAAAAAAAGAGGGGTAGGGAAAGGGGGGAAGAAAAGGGGGAAGGAAAGGAAAATAACAGGACGAGAGAAAAGGAGAAGGGGAGAGAAGAGATTACACCACACACAAGGAGAAGTATCAGGGGGATCAATGCAAAAAATACAATATTGTAAATGCCCCACTAAAACTAAGGAAAACACCCCAACTTAAAGTCTTCATTTAACCCTTTTGGTGCCATAGTATCCAGTTCACAAATGAGTTTCATTTCCAGTTGTAGGAGCAATTTCCCTCTATCACCCCCCCTAGAGAGTATATGCGCCTGCAAAATGGGCATACATCGCATGGTTGCGAGACTGTGTTTAAAGTTTTTAAAGTGCCTCGCAACCGGTTGTAACTTGTAGTCTTCCAATCCTGTGTTATCGGTCAGAGCTTTCCTGATCGCTGATTTATGGAGAAAGATGCGCTCTTTTAGCATCCGCGTTGTCTTCCCGACATAGTAAAGTCCACACGGGCAACGGACACAGTGAATCGGCTTTCACAGTTCATATAGTCCCGAATTTTTCCTAGTTTGCCACTATGGGGATGCGTATATTGCTTGCCGAGAATCAGATATTGGCAGTTGGTACACCCATGACATTTAAACACTCCCGGTTGCCTACTCAGCCAATTGGTAGGTCTGCCATATTTCACCACTGGGTCTGCTTGGGTTAATGAATCACCTATATTTCTCCCCTTCCTGTAGCAAAATAATGGTGGACGTGCAAAGTTCTTGCCTATAGTTGCATCATTGGCCAATATGTGCCAATGTTGCTGTATAAATGTTTTTATCATCCCCGAGGCAGTACTATAGGTACTAGTGACATGAAACCTTTCATTCTTCTGTGTATTTGAAGAAGGTATCAGGAGCTGCTCTCTAGGGATGCCCTTGGCTTTAAGCAATGATGCCTCCAGGTCCTTGCGATCGTTGCCCCTTTCCAAGAAGCGTCTATTCATCTCCAGCAATGCTTGTTCCCGTTCCTTAGGATCACTGGTGATCCGACATACTCTCAAGAACTGAGAATAGGGTAGCCCTTTCTTCAGCGGGATTGGGTGATGGCTAGTAGCAAGGAGGAGAGAGTTCTTATCTGTTTCCTTTTGCTGTATCCTCATCAATAGTGCCCCTTCAGTTATATACACTTCCGTGTCCAGGAAAACAACCTTGCTGGAACTATAGGTCATTGTAAATCTAATGGTCGATGCGATCTTATTGAGATAATCCAAAAATCCCAGCAGCTCTCCCTCAGTGCCGTCCCAAAGCAAGAAGACATCATCAATATAGCGCATGGATTCAATGATGTGATGCGATAGCGGTGCATCATTGAGTATGTGAGTGTGTTCATATTTATGCATAAACAAGTTGGCGTATGATGGGGCCATATTAGACCCCATAGCTGTGCCCATCAACTGGAGATAGAACTTGTCCTCAAATTTAAAATAATTTTTGTGCAATACTATATCCATCAGGAGTAGTAAAAACTCAGTCGGTTGTCCAGACTGGTCCCTGTGTCTCTTCAACTTGTCCTCCGCAGCTTCTATGCCTTCCGCATGTATGATGTTTGTGTAGAGACTCGCAACGTCCATTGTTACCAATATAACTTCACCTCGAACCACAGATACCCTTGCCAATCTGTTGATAAAATCTGTGGTATCTTTGATGTAACTAGGCATTTTCATCACTAGAGGTTGTAGGACAAAATCCAAATATTGTGATAGGGGATGACATATCGACCCCCTCGCTGATATAATCGGTCTCCCAGGCGGTAAGGTCAATGATTTGTGGATCTTTGGTGTCAGGAATCAGCATTCTCCGCGCTCACCACACAGAGCACTCTCTTCTCACAGGGAGTCCCTGGATACATAACTCAACCCTACCTTACCGCTCTCCGTGGCTCCCCGCCCCTGCCGCCATCGCGGGATCACTCCCCTTGGCGATTCCTCTGCTCAGAGCTGGGGGCACCCACGGCCTCGCGTGCACACACCTGCACCCTCCTCTAGCGCGGTCCATGCGCGTACACGCGTTACGGAGCGTGCTCATTCTGCACCCTCTTCTTCCTTTCCCCCAGACCTCAGGCTCCGCCCCCGCACGCCGCACGGGCATACTCAGGTTACCAACAAGACTCACCTGGCTTGTTATGATTTCACCAATATGCAGTGTCTCTCTGTAGCTCTTCCTGTCCCGCCTCCGTTCCTAATTTGATCTCCCAGCTTTAGCTCCTCTCTGCTCTCAGTCTTTGCTCGACATAGTCTCTGTATGGAAGTACTTCTGGATTCTCTCAGTACCTGACAGGTTCTGATGTGGCTTCTACGACTACCCCCTCTGGCTCTCGATCTCGGCACTCCTTGGACAACGCTCACTCTGGTAACCCCTTAACATGGCTTGGACTACAACCTATCTCCGCTCTCCACTCCCTGACCTCGGCAAGGCATTCTTCACTCTATCTCTACAACCGGTACCGGCAATGGGGGACGCCATAGATGTCTGGTGTCTGGTGTGTTTGCTGGCTTCTCCCGTGGACGCGCATGCGCGATGCGAACGACATTTGACAGCCGGATGTAAACAGACTTGCAGTGAAGCCTGACTGATGCGTGGTGATGACGGAGCTCCCAGGCGTCCACAGTATCCCTTTTTAATTATAAACAGTTGCTTCTAATTGCTTGCACAGGTTGGTGGAGGGTATATATGTTTTTCATGGGCATTCTCCAGCACGCCCCTGAGGGCGTGTTCTCCAGCACTCCCCGAGGAAGGTCCTATACGGGACCGAAAAGTTGGATTTTTGGTGCCTGTTTTTTTTCATTAATACAATTGTTTTTTGCATTAATACTTTGAGTGCTGTTTTTGTCTCCCATTGGGTCACAATGTTATATATATATATATATATATTGTGACAAACGACTGGATTTTATTTGCCTGTTGCAGGGCTTCATTCACGTCTTTCTGGACAGCGACATTGCGTACCAGCGCACTCACCACGTCGTCCATCTTGTTTGCAGAGGGTGAAAAAAAAACCTTTTTATTTATTTTTTTCAAAGTTCTTTAACCCGCAGACCTTTTAGTGTTCTGCCCGCATTCTCCACCATATGTGACAAACGACTTACTCCGGGGCTCCGCCGTCTGTCCGGGACTGTTAGAACACGGTCTTTTAGGGTAGGTTAAATGATGAGACGTCACGTACTGTTCCTTTAAACAGGCTATGCCTGGTTTATTTAGTCCAAAGCACTGAGACTGCCACAGTGAAAACAGAAAACAAAGCCAAACAAAAAGCTGCTCATCTGAGCGATAACTTAACTTAGATATCCCTGACTCAGGGTTGGAAGTGGCTTTTCCACTTCCAACAACAAAACAAGGTACTTTTGCAGACTTAGACAAATGAACAGAAAGATTGACCCTGTTTGGGGAAGAGGCTTCTCCCCTCTGTACACTGGCGACACACTTTATTGAAGTGTGGCCAGTTCCGCAAGCCGGGAGATTTCCCGGCTTGCAAGTGGTATCCCCTCGGCGTGCCGCGCGTCACCGATGCGCGGTCACGCGTCATTGGGTGCCTGCGCCCCCTGCACGCGCATCCAGGGCTCCCCGAGGGAGCCCTGGTGTCCCGCGATGTGGGGGACGGCGGCAGGGGGTACCGGGGGACCCGGCGGACCCGGAGAGGAGAGGGGGAAGCCGCGATCGGCGGGCCTCTCCTCCGCTGCTTCGGCGCGCGCCCGGCACCCTCCGGCACGCGCCAGATAACTGCTGCGGCCGAGAACGGGCAAATGCTCGAATAAACTCGGCCGCAGCAGTAGTTCAGCAGCCTTCCAGCCTCCAGGCTCTTGGGGAGAGGGAAGAGCAAACAGGAAATCAGTCGTGTGTGTGTGTGTGTGTGTGTGTGTGTGTGTGTGTGAAAGAATAATAAGTGCAACAAAATTCTAATTTTAAGCAAACAATTATAAATGTGAATAATAACACAATATATTATACCGGAGGAGGTGCTACCAGTAACTTTCTTTCCCTATTACAATGCTGCCATTTATTTCCACGACCCAACCACAGTTGAGAGGATTAAAATTGTGTAGATGACCTAGGCACAGAGAAAAAAAGGGGAACGGGGAGGGACAAAATATGGAGAAGTATGTGTGTGCTGTATAATATATATAGATTAGAGAACCACTTACAACTGAAGAGATGAATATGGATTAGTCTCTCGTAAACGGAAAGCTTGATCTTAATGGTCAGAGACCACAATTAAATGCTCTCCAAAGAATATGGCACTAGTGAGGAAGCCCAATCTTCCACCGCATACACAGGAAACGTATTGTCATTCAGAGATCAACGTATTCAATTGGCTTGTAAATATAGAGATCAGGTATTATCTTTCTAGACCAATGTAAGTCAGAGATAGATAGTGCGCATAGATTAAAAATCTATATTTATTAAAAGTAATCAGCCTGAAAAATATCAGTGCTATAAAAAGCAAATTAATTGCGAAAAAAGGGAAAAATCTATTTTGGATCAATGAGGCTGTATAAACAGTTTATGACGAGTCCCAATAGTGTAAATGTCTCTGGCTCGCTCATTGCCACCTGCGGGTCTGGCTCCACCAAGTCTGGCAACAATAAAAGATGTCCGCACGGGGTGCCCTTTGTAGTCCGGAACTGGCAATTAGCCTTTCCTCGCTCACCAAACGTTTCCACATCTTGGACATCCTCTCCCCTTTCAACTATGGACTCTATGCAGACTTGCTGGCACCCTAACTGGGTGCCAAGGGCAGACTGCATAGAGCTTTATAATAAATGTATCAAACAATGGAAAACATATTTTAATACATGGGGAACCTTGGGGAGACTCATAACTGTAAGGGATGTAGGACTGAGATAACGGGGCTCGAAAACTAGGAGTCTGGGGGACTCTGGACAGCTCCGGTGTAATTCTAATTGCATACCAGCAAATCATGCCTGCTCGCCTGCTAGAATTAATGTACTACTGGAAGCTCCAGCCCCTGAACTCCTGCAAACAAAATAATTGTAGTTTTACCCCAATAGCCCACCTAAAACTTACACTCAGTAAGTTTCATAAGTCTAGGACAAAGGGAAAATGGAAAGTCAAAAAAGCAGGGACACTTCAACTTTTCATGTAAAGATACCTGGCCCCTGGCTTATAGTGCTAGATAGCTGCCAGAGACCCAAGGGACCAAAGTTCAACCAGAGGAATTAACCTTTATTATGAAGCCTGGTTACCCATGCCCATCACAATGTTTTTATTTCAGTAAAGCACTGTTACACATCACTCGTTAGTAAGTGCATTTCTACATTTTTTTTCACAATAGATTTTTTTTTAAATGTACAGTACAGTAGAAATAATGTACAATTGTTTGCATTGTACAATAAATTATTTAAGATAACAATAATTGTGTTGTAAAGTATTCATATATTCGAAAATTACATCGCGTTGTAAGCGGATTCGCGTTGTAACAAATCGCGTTTTAATGGGGTTGAACTGTATTGTATTTGTACTGCCTTAGTTATATTGAAAGTGTAAAATAGCTTGAATATGCTGTTGCTTTATTTTTTATATACTTTCTCATTAGTGACCCTTATCAAAAATAATTGCTTACAACATTCAACAGTTACCAACATGTTACATATTTAAATACATGGTAGACCACACAGAATCTAAAATTGGTAATGCATTGCTCTTTAGCAAGAAGTCAATTTCCAGTGTGGGATTTAAATAAGAGAAGCATTAGTTGGCATACATCAATAATAATTTTAAACGTTTCTTTGTAGTTTAAAAATGTTGATGTTAACTCAATTGTTACTTTAAACTACAGTATATATTAATATCTTGTTTTACTAGGAACCCTTTTAGTAAACCTACATTTTAAAATGTAACTTTCTAAAATGTTGAAGAGGTTACTTATGTTGTTAATAAATATATAAATGTGGCACATTGCGTCATCAATAAACTATTACTTTATTACTAAGATTGGATTTTGGTTTGGTGCTGTTGACTAAAAAGAATAAATGAACAAAGACATAACTCATTATTTTGTTGAAGGTTTGCAAGGTCACTTGAGTACAGAACTCTTTCACCATTGTTGCACTAATAACAAATACAACAGGAAAATATAGATGTGTACTGACACAACTCTACATGAAAAGCAAATAAAACACCTGTACATGCTGGAATATTGGCTCTATTAGGAAAGCATTTTACTGTACTTAATAGTATAACCAGGTGTGTGTATATGCTTATACACTAGTAACATATTTTGCGTTAATAAGCAACAAATTTTTTTAATGATGCTAAATATAAATGTCCTCAGACAGGACACATGGTTTCAAGCTTCTGACAGGAATACTTGGTTTGTGAAAGATGTTTTCCCCTAGGGACATAATTTGATTTATTTTTTTGCTAAATTAAATTAGTCGAAATGGGTTTATAGTCCTGAAGGGAAAATACGTGTTCTTGATAGAATGATGACTTATTTTAAAGTAAGTAACTTTTGAATAAATTAGAACTGCCTCTGATACACACAGACACGCTCATTTTTAATTAATGGCTAGACCTAATGAAAAACTATAATTATACTGTATGTCCTACATAGTTCCAGCAGAATATCATAATCATATTTACATATTTTTATAGAGACGTAAACAAAAGTTGTCAGTTGCTTTCTCTTACAGATGTTTTTGCAACAAGTTTACATATCAGGGAATTTAGACTGTGGACAAATGAGGTAAAAGGATTACTGTTTTGATTTGTAAATGTTCTATCTAGTCTACAATATCTATACAATGTGTCTAAAGAAGCAGATCACCCCAGAAAGCTTGTGGTAATGTGAAACAAAGCACACACCTTTTTCTATAGCATCATTGGTAAATTCATTTCTTTAATGCTATGTTCTATATTAAACTAAAACTAGTATATGTATATTGTGCAACCACTCACTTGATATATTTTTTGCCCCCCACACTTACTTTGAAACATGATTAGAGATAGGATATTTGGTCTTACATTTTCCATCTGACAAGAATTATTGGGTACAATGAATAATGTGAACCATCTGTGCACACATCCAGGCATCCAATACTCTTAAAACATCATGTTATTCTACTACACTTACAGTACCAACATATTCATTTACTTTTCTTGTATCATAACTATATGATTTTTTATTTGGTGTTTTGCTAGCTATAAGAAACTGTTATTTCTTAGATTGTACAGTAGTTTGCTGATTTTGTTGATTGATGATTGATGCCGCATTAAACTGCATTACTCAACATTAGGTGAAGAGTTAACTAATCCTTGAGTAGAATAACAATGAAAATGGAACAGAATTTACAGAATAGTCGCTGATGAGAGCCCAGAGGTTGATTGCCCTGACAAAGCTGCCTAGTTGAGCGATAGGCGAGTCAGGCATCATGATTTCATAGATATCATAGGCGGAAGTCGATAGCAGGCAGTGATGGTGATGTGAGGTGGTCATGAATGCTCTGTGAGATATTTTAGTTTTAGCATTCACTGATAATGAATTCATAAAATTGCACTTCATTTAGATTCCCACTTAGTTTGTGAGCAGTGTATGTATCTGAATAATGCTACAACAGCTGTAACTAAACAGTAGATGTATTCAACAATCGATCTGATAGGCAGACAATTATATTACTCCTATTGTAGGAGCTCCTATCTATACTCTTATTTACTGTTGTATCTAATTCCTAACTCTATATTTTCAGTTATTACTAGACACGCTAAGACAGGTGTAGCAGGGAACTCCACCTTACCTCTGTAGAGAGCCAGTTATGTTGTTCGGGAGGATCAAGGGAAGTAGCAGTGGCCATCTTGGGGTTGGCACCGCCTGTATAATGGACCTATGTGTAAGTCTGGCGGCATCTTGCATTTGGCGCTGCAGGAAGAGGAGGTCCTGGAGACCAGGATTTCCTCTGCGGGACTAGAGGAAGCAAGGCAGTCCTGACGGAGCTGTAGGAGAAAGAGGTAGTATCCAGGGAGCAGTCAGATTCCTGGACTAGGTCAGACTTTACCCCCTAGACCATAGACAGTCCCTCACTGTAGATAAGTGTGTGAGGGATCGCCAACAGTATAAGGATTACCCTGTAGCAAGATACCTCATCAGAGCAGGAATTAGAGTGTGCGTGAGTTGCTCCAGGTGAAGGCAGCACTGCGTGGCGGTCCAGACGTGAGGCATGAGGGGCTTGGTGTCGGAGACCCCATGACATGGGATTCAACCCTGTGACATGGGACCCGACCCCATTCTACTAACAGCATCCCCTTGTTACAAGCCTGTACCAGGAAGGTACCAAGTGCACCAATGATACAAGGGGGAGAGTAGCGTAACCCCTTAATGACTATAGTGGTTATTAACTGCTATGGTGATTAAGGGGTTAGGGGCCATTAGATTGTATTTATTATGTATGTATGCTTTCTGGCAATGTAGGACAGGGACCTGCTGTATCCTGATGAGGATGCCCATCATATTGCTGTGGTAAGTAGAACTGTATTTATTTACTTTATTTATGATGTTATTGTTTTGTTTAATAATGGGCAAATAATCTATTATCCATATCTGGATAATACTGTAGTTATTTTGCCCATTAATGTACTGTATGTGTTTGGTGGTGTGGGGGAGGGATTGATTGAAATGTAGGCCATGTTTTATTTGTTGGCATACAGGGTTGGTACCTTAGGTCTGTGGGGACCTATGGAGACTGCCTGAGGACCACCAGACACCCACGGGTACCACCTGCAGACCCATGGGGGACACCTGCAGGGCGGAACCGGGGGCTCCACAGCTGTGGGGCTCCGCGGACTCGCAGGAACCACCCGAGGGCCCCCAGACCTCCATGGGAACCACCCGAGGGCCCTCAGACACCTGTGGAGATGACCCAGACACCCCCAGACACCCGCGGGAAAACCCATGGATCCCATAGTGTCCCACGGTGACCCACAGGGACCACCTGGAGGCCCACGACACCTACCGGGGACCACCCGGAGACCCCCAGACACCTGTGGGCACCCCCCTCTGGTGCACTGTGGGGCCTAAGAACACCTGTCAGGCCCACCGGGGACTACCATCAGTCTGGGTATGAATCCTACAAAACAAATCAAAAAAAGTGCGCAAATTATTATTTCTAGTGTTTTAACCCTTCACCACCGTTGTGTCAATTTAAAACTAAATACAACCTCTAATTCGATGGGTGATCTGCAGCTATGTGAACAGGGGAAAAACCCCTAGGCAACTGTAACACAAAAAGACAAAAGCGCAAACGCACATAGTGAAGTTTGTAAAAATATAGGTGTATATTAATTAGGGTATAATATCTGCGTACATCAGATTAGTTGGTAATAGACATTTCATGTACAATACATGAGTTTACCACACGCCGCACTGCCACTTCCAGGCCTCAGATGGTCTCTCTCACAGCATCCAGAACCGTCTATCACAGCTGTAGCATGGGATCTCTGCCGCACTGCTGCCTTCCGATCGATATCCTTCCCCACTCGCTGCCGTCACCACCGCTCGCGGCTAGGATCTGCCTCCGACCGCCACTATGCTTCGGAGCAGTGTGTTAGTGAATCACGTGTCCCGCGGGGTTTTGCGACTGGCCGCAAAGGGAGGTTGAGGCGTAAAGCGTGATGGTGGCTTTACTGCAATTTGCCGAGTACATCTTTGGCATGAAATCAGTCCAGGGCAGATAATACCACACAGAATGTGGAGATATAATTCTAGGGCTATATAAAAAACTTATCCAACGCGTTTCGAAGCTTACGCTTCTTCTTCACCCCACCGGGGACTACCATCAGTCTGGGTATGAATCCTGTTTGGATACATTATGGGGGTGGGTTGTGCATTTGGTGTTTATTAAATATTGCTATGTTTAATGTGGCCTAGGAGCTGGGTATTGGGGCTGTTGTGTGTGTATTGTTTTTATTGTGGGTGGCGGGGGTGCATGAAGGGGGTTTAAGCCCCAAGGATGGGTGTTTAGGCCTTGCGGGTGGGTAGTGGGAGAGTTAAACCCTTCATTATCGTAGTGGTATTAACCGCTAAGACCAACATTGGATCTATATCCAGTAAAATGAAAGGGACCTGCTGACTTGGGAAGTGGGGAAGGGCGGGCTTAAAACCTGGGAAGGAGGGGCCACTAACCTCCAACAGCTACCTTTCATTTTACTGGATATAGATCCAATGTTGGTCTTTCTCCCTCCTAATAGAGGTAAATTAGACTTTTAATCCTAATAGAGGTATATTAGTATTTTATCTGGTAGTGTTATGACCTGTGAACAGGGTCTGCCTTGTCATGGCTCACAGGCTTACATTGCTTTGGCCAAAGGGTTAAACTAAATGACCCTTTTTCAAGAGAATATATAAGTATTTTACTGTGTATTTTTGTCATATTGGATGTAGCATTGGGCTTCTCTGTTGCTTGTTATATACATTTGCCGCGCTCAATAGCTCTCCTTTTTGACAAATATACATAAATATATTGTGGGGGCTCAGAGGTTCCCAAAAAGAGCTTGCTGTGGTTCTGTATGTTGTTTGTTACCATTGTGCAGACCAGATTCTTCATGGCCTGTATGTATAAAATGTGGAACAAGAGACTGTCTGGCGCTTACAAACAACATATATTTTTTCCAAATAACAGTTGTAAAAAATGGGTCAATCATAGAGTAAGAGGGATTTTGGAATCTGTTGCAAACCCTGAGTCCTTTATCCAGAATTGGTTCAGATTCTACTGCCGGATAATTCAGCAGAGTCCATGACAATAGATCGAAGCCATAGAGCTCTAAAACCAAGACCTCCAAACATGGATAAGCCATGCAACGTAGTCCTCCGACTCCATGACAATAAAACCAGAGAGCAGCTTTAGCAGAAGATGAGAACAACACAAAGCTTGGTCCATGAAAACATGAGACTGAGTGTGTTCCCCGATCTTACTCCTGCCACTCTCTCACGAAGAAGAGCACATATCCACTACAGACATTCTAAGAGACAGTGACATCAGATATTGCTGGGGATTTTCCTTTAAATTGATCGTCATACGAGATGGTACATTTTACACACTGAAAGATCCAGAAGATAGCCAATAATTCCTCACCAGACTAGGTATACATCGGGAGATTCACCGACAACCAGAAAAACCTAGGACTATAGAGGAGTGGCAGATATCTGTCTCTCCTAAGTGATTGAGAGTGGAAGCTACCAACCTTTTAGTCGAAAAGGGAAGCCTGGGTCATTCCCAGCAACAGGCCAATGAAGAAAAGTGACCATTTGATCTTCTACACCATATGCCAACCTGGCCTGGAATGGACTAATCCTGGCAGCTGCCCTCCCCTGTGCATAGACTTTGCTAAGGTATGGCCTCATGGGGCTCCAAAGAACTTAAAAATAATTGAATATCTGCTTTATTGAAGAAATTGCAGGATGGATCTGAGAAGAGCCCAACAGGAGAGGGTGGCTCAAGGGGAGGGGGGTATGCCTAGGGCTAATATGATTGGGGTGTGAGGGTGAAACAAAGTAGTCGATGGGCCAGTTTGAGACCGAGGGAGAGACCTGGTACTGGAGGGGGGACCAAAAAAAAGGAAGTTAAGAATAATCCAGCTTGGCAACCACGGTGTCTCTTCTAGTGATTACGGTAGTTTTGGGACAATCCTAGAAGTGCATCTCCCATGGCGGTTGGGTGTGTCTGCCCTGGCACCCTATATGAGCATTCATATATAGGCCTATATTGAATATGTTTACAATCTGTTGTTGTTGTACTGTTAAATCAAAGCTATTGATGTCTCATTATACAAGGTTATGTTAACTGAAGATAGGAAAAGGGATGTTACCGGTTCAGTTAAATTCAGTAGATAGCGTGGAGGCGATCCCGGAGCCAAGAGGGACTGAATCTATAGTCAAACTTGCTCCACAATCCAGACCCCCTGCTCCAAAGTCCTCATGTTCCCTTTTTTCCCCAACACGGTTAGAGGACTCTTTGCCCATGAGACCCGATTGGTCCATGAGGCAGTCACCATTTTCTTTTTTCTTACCCGGTTCACTCTCTCCCCACTTCCAACCCTCCTTAGAGAAAACTGAAATATATCCTAAATCCAAACACGCAGCTATCATCATGAGCGGTTACAAGGATAAAAAGGTCGGTGTGTCTTGCAGATCTAAAATATCCACCTCAAGTCTTCAAAAATGGGGATAAACATAGTACAGCTCAACCCCGTTATAACGCGATCCATGACAACGCGAATCTGCTTATAACGCGATGGAAGTGTGGGTACCAATTTTCGTATTTATGACTACTTTAAAACACAAGTATTGGTATCTTAAATACGTTATGTACAATGCATACAATTGTACATTATTTCTAACGCGATCCGCTTATAATGCGATGGGAGTCTTTGGACCCCATGCACAGCGGTATAAGGGAATTGAGCTGTATTCCACAATGTAAAGGGGTTAAACAGCCCCAATAAAAGACACATCATAAACACTGAATATAAAAAGGCCAAAATGGATATTATCCTCCTCCAGGAAACTCACTTTAAGTCCAATTAATCCCTGACATTTTTCGATAAACGTTTCCTCGTTATGTTGATTTCCTCTGCCTCAGTTAAAAAAAGAGGCGCTGCTATACTTTTCCTCAAAAACATTCCATTTCACATAGCCAAATCTAAAATAGTCAAAGAAGGCCGTTACATAATTGTTAATGGAACCAGACACGGGGCAGAGTTAACACTAGACAATATATATGCTCCAAAAGAAAAGAGCGCAATCTTTTTTGAGTATTTCTTTGCCACACTGGGATGCATGAGAAAGGGAGAGTGATCATGGGACGTTATTTGAACCTAGTTATAGATGCCTTTAAAGAGAAAACACCTACCACCCCCACATCCCAATCAAGGAGGAGGAGTTGAGACAACGAGCTGTGGAAAGATGCCTACAGAACTCAAACCTAGTTGATATCTGGAGAGAGCAGCACTCGTAGTCACGAGACTACACATCCTATTCTGCACCTCACAAATCTTATTCAAGGATTGATATGATTTTCTTAAATAGGTCATTGGTCCCTAAGATGACTCATTCAAAAATAAAGAAGTGATATGGTCTAATCATATAGGGATCAGCATAGATAATATAGCCTCATACAACAAATATTACTCATGAAGGTTAAATGAATCTTTACTTAAAATTCCTGAGCTAGCCAATGACATTGAACAGGAGAAAATGTGCTATTTCCTGACCAATGAAGATAGTGTCCCCTCTCAAACCACAATTTGGGAAGCTCATAAAGCAGTATTAAGAGGGAAACTCATATAGAAAAAGAATAAGAACAGAGAGAATGGAGACTCATAGGAAACAGATACTAGAGACAAAGCGAGAACACAAGCAGTCACTTAGAGCAGTCACCCTAAAAAAATTAACAAATATGATGGGTGAATTCAACCTGCATCTAGTGACAGAGCCAGCAAACGCCCTCATGTGGACAAAGAAAGTAATTTGAAAAGGCCAATAAGGCTAGCAGCCAGACTTAGAAATAGACAGCCATACAGCAACATTAAGGTATTTAGAATAAAAAATGGCACACTGACTGCCAATAAAAGCAAAATAATTATATTAATACTACTCCAAACTTTACGATGACAAGAAAGTAGGGACCAGTAGACATCATCCATCTACATGATTATCTAAAATCTTTGGGTCATCTCAGACTAAGAGAAAGCAACATTGAAACCCTCAATAAACCTATTACCATCAAGGAGATGCCCAACATGATCAAAGAACTAAAATAATCCAAAGCCCCGGGGCCAGATGGCTTCTCAAACATTTACTACAAGAAAATGACCAAAATATTAGTTCCTCAGCTCCACAGACTTTTCAACACAATCCTTAAAGGAACACTAACTAGAAACATACAACAAGCGCTTAACCTTAAAAATAGAAACCAAGAAGGTGATAGGTGCCTAATGCACTACTAATAATCTAGTTAATGAACTATATAAAGTGAATATAACAGAAGAATTCCTTATTGTGGATGGTTCTAATATGAATGGCTGCCAAGGGGAACCTCACATACAAGTTCTCTCTTGAAACTTGTTACAAAACAGTAAGCGAAAAAGGAAATACAGTCCCCTGCGCAATACATTAATAAAGATATTTAAAAATACCAATGTTCCCTGTCCGTATAAATATCCAATGGAAAAAGTCCCAAAAGTTAAATCCACCCGTGTAGTCCTGGTATATCCTCCTCAATGGCTGTCCTCCTATTATATGAAAAAAAGGAAACAGACCATTGCGCAGTAGACAGGATCAGTGGGCACTTTTTCTACAGAGACAAAAATGCCTACTTACAAGATATTCTCTCGATACATGTGGTGGATACAAGCTATGCTTTAACCAGCAACTTCTTCTCTGGGTCCACGAACCCCACATGGTGCTTCAGTCGCCTCCAACACACTTCATCAGGTAAGTTCACACACCATACACCAGGTTATTTTGCCCAATGATAATACAAAGAGAAAATAATGGTGCAGTACTGCGAGGGCACTTTAATAAAACTGTAACACAAGACTAATCACACTTACTGTACAGTGTGTCAAGTATTTTCTGTTGTTACCAAGTTGCCGTCCGCAGCACGAAGCAGAGCTCGGCATTCAGCAGTGTTAGGTCGGCGTCCTTCTCTCTCACTCTTTCCTTGCGACCGCTGGTTCCCGACGCCTTTACTGATGATGACACTGCTTGGTCCGGGGCAACTCCACAGTGACAGGCAACATGATTAGGCTCCTTCCTATGCGTTTCGTGATGTGGATTGTCACTTCCTCAGGGAGAGGCCTAATTGTGCCACAAGACTTAACAAGTTCTTGTCAGATCTGATTCATATCAACCAGGTAGAATGTATACCAAATATTCGCTGAGACCCAGGGCGCTCTCTACCACCATCCGCAGCATAGCTGCCGGCCCTCGGGGATGACGTCACACGCCAGCGCGACACCCGAGGAGACGAGACCAGCCAGGCACAGGCATTGAAGAGACCGGGTCGGGTAAGGGCAGCAGGCTTTTCCAGTGTGAGCACACGAGAGGGGTGGCCCTTTGGTTGCCTCTTTTCTTGTCTCGGATTTCCCCTGTGCACTAGCCCCCCACCCAGGTTGTACTACATACCGTTATCTACCAGAGCCTGGCTGTGGTTCTCCTTCACACAGGATCTTTAAGCCTGCCCAGTAGCTGTTCACTTTCTGTTATACATGTACCAGAGACTCTTTACTCACCATTAATACCAGTCCTGTTGTGGATATTGCGAGCACCGGATATTTTGGGTTTACTCCCTTATACAACAAACTGACATTACTTTACCCTGGTTGCTCATACCCACATGAACTATTATCGTCTATATTCAACTCATATTATTTACGCCGTTTTTCCTTCAGGACGGACTGGTGTTCTTATGCATATACATATATATATATTCTATTTTGCATTATATATACTCTGATCTGTATATTTCAGGCACTCGCTTGTAATTGTTTATTGGTTTACTCCTGTCTTTGGGAATTATCTACTTAGCTGTTTTATTATGGAGGAATCCAGTGGAGATGACAATGTCTTGGTTGAACAAGAATATAGTACCTTTGTTCATACCTGTAATGATAACACAAAGAGGTTAAGGAAAGCAACTCATTTATTTGATGGTGTATCAGAAATAATTTGTGATGAACCCTCGGATCTGACCCACCATTTTGTTAAACTTGAAAAACTGTTAACAGAAAATATAAGATTATGGTGGGACATTACTTCCCTTGAGAATTACATAAGATGTAACCGTATCCCAAGGGGATTGCGTATTAAAAAAGTCCCATCGTTCGGTTTTATGAATAAACAATTCGAACTAGATTGGGTAGATATACTAGACTCCTGCTCCAAAAAATTGATGGAGCTCATTATCCAGCAAAAAACTAAGGAAAAATCCATTCTAATGGCTGACATTAAAATCCTTCAGATCAAATTGCAACCTTTCAGCAGAAGGGAGCAATTCGTTAAGAACGATAAAACATTGTCATCAAATATTGAAATATCTGAAAATACCATCAGTGAAAAGAAACAACAAAAATTTGAAAGAGACAGGATTGATTACACTAAAAATCAGGTGTACTGCTGGCAAAAACCGGTTGTTGTACGGGAGATTATGGGCACCAGTACTCCAAGGGGTAGGAGTCAAAACCCAAAACGAGGGACAGTAAATGCCCCAAATAAATCTATCCTTAAAAACAAACGCATTGAAGCATCTAGTTTTGAATCTGATTATTCAGACCCAGAACCTAGATCTCATTCGGTCTCTTTTGATAAATCAAGAGAACAATCTAGGGACCGTGGGATGACAAACTATGATAGTAATATCACACCATCTTGTTCTTCATCCAAAACCAATAGATCGTCTGGCCAACCCTCCTCGGCTTTTTTAGATATGGGTGCAAAAAGCCGGGGAGAACGCGCAGATCAAAGAGGAAACGAGGGGGGTCAAAACAGAACGAAACGCAAGAAATACGACTAGGGGTTCCAAACAATGTTATTAACATCTCAGGTGTGGAATTAACCCTAGATCAATTGTCCCTCCTCAATAAAGGCCTCGGATTTGCGCCAAGTCAAAATTTCAAATTATTTGAAACCATTATCGATTTACAAAAGTTTACACGCAAGCTAGCTCTAAGGAAGATGTTTGCTGTTAAAGATGGTTTTGCAAATACTGAAAGCACAGACGGTACAATTGTAGAAGCTAATCCGTTGATCACCACAGATATACAGACCTTGAACTTCCAAGAAGTTTGTGTTCTTTCAGACATGGACTCTCTATTGGAACTGCAAGGCGAACCACTTATGACATACACTCAACCCTTCTTTGGTAAAGAGGATTCGGGTTATCGCCCAAAATCCTTATTTTGCCCCAGTTTCAATAGAGGTCCATCCATCACCACATTTGAACACCTTGTTGAACGCGATTTACGCATACTAGCAAGGGGGTTCACCTGCTCTAAAGTTGCCAAAGGTAATCTCTCATATACTGAGATTCAAGAAATGGAATGCATTAAAAAACATCATGACTTAATACTTAAAAGTGCAGATAAGGGCGGGGCTCTTGTCATTTTGTCAAAAGATCAGTATTTCACAGAAGCAATGAGACAATTAAGTGACTGTACTACATATAAACCACTTAGGAGTAACCCTACACTTCAGTATCAACATGAATTGTTGGAGCTACTGGACATGGGAAAATTTTTGAATGTGATCAACATAAAGGAGTTTGATTTTCTTTCCTGTCCACATCCCGTGATTCCGATATTTCACCATCTCCCAAAGATCCATAAGTCGCTGGTCAACCCTCCTGGTCGTCCAATCATAGCGAGTATTGGATCTTTGGGAGATGGATTATCGCGGTATGTGGACAGGTTTTTGCAACCACTGGTATCACAATTACCTTCATACATAAGAGACACCACTGATTTCGTTGCCAGCATACAGGAGTTCACGTGGCACAAGGAGTACAGGTGGGTCACCATGGACGTGACCTCCCTGTACTCCATTATTGAACACCATCACGGCCTTGCTGCCATTAAACACTTCCTTGATTTATCCACTTTATCTTTATCACATTGCACTTTTCTATTAGAATCTATATCATTTTTACTCACTCACAATTATTTTTTATTTGATAAGCGTTTTTATTTACAAACACTGGGCACCGCTATGGGCACGAGTTTTGCACCGTCATATGCGAACTTATTTATGGGTCTTTGGGAATCACAATTTATTTATCATAGTCACAATCCATTTCGTCACAATATTGTTTACTTTGGAAGATACATTGATGATTTGATATTTATTTGGAAGGGTGATGAAGTTTCACTTTTTTCTTTCATTGAACACATTAGCACTAATAATTATAATCTTAAATTCACCTATCAACATAATATTAATAATATTCATTTTCTTGACTTGCTCCTGTATGTTGGCAATGACATGAACATACAAACAGATATTTATAGAAAGGACAACTCTAGGAACACACTTCTAAATGCACATAGCTGCCATCCACGCTCCTTGATCAAAAATATTCCAGGAGCACAATTTGTCAGGCTAAAGAGAATCTGTTCGGACAATGATGTCTTTATTCAAAGAGCTAAAGAAATGTCCGACAGATTCCTGGAAAGGGGTTACTCTGTCCATGACATCACATCTGCATTCAATAAAGCGGATGCCATGGACAGAAGTACTCTTATTCGCAAAAAGTCAAAGGACTATCTATCTAAGAAGTTGCGAGATCGATCTATAATTTCAACTACCACTAACAGTCCCATGTTCATTAGCACATTCAATTCACAGTCACAACAGATTTGCAATATTATTGCCAAACACTGGCACACATTGTCCCTTGACAAAGATATTCGAGATATAGTGAAGGGTGGCCCCAAATTTACATATCGTAAGGCAAAAACACTAGCTGCTCACTTATCTCCGAGTATGTTCAACTCTGGATCGAATGTTTCCAAAGTCAATAGCATCCCAAAGGGATTTTTTCATTGTGGCAAATGCTCAATGTGCAGGTACGCGGTTCAAACTAAGTTTATTTTATATAACAATGATCGTCAAAAATATTATCTTAGATCATTTCTAAATTGCAATATTTCCCATTTTGTTTATGTTTTGAACTGTGCTTGCGGTCTACTGTACGTGGGCCGCACTATAAGACCTTTGAAAACCAGAATTGCGGAACACGTCAGGTTAATCAAAAAGAGAGATGTTAATCATCCTGTGCCCAGACATTTCTCTTCATGCCCTGTAGGTAGTATTAATAATTTTTCATTTAAAGCTATAGAACATGTACCATGCCATCCCAGAGGTGGAAACAGGGAAAATACATTAAACCAAAGGGAGATGTATTGGATACACACTCTCAACACTCTCCATCCCCATGGGATCAATGTTGAATGGGAGTTGAAACACTTCCTACAGGGTTGATAAAGTGGAGAGTCTTGGGAGTGTGTATACTAATGCACCTCACATATACCCCAAGGGGTTAATTTCTATTCATGAGGGACGCATCACCCTTTCACTTTTCTAGATTTAACTATTGCATTGTTTGTATTATCTGCAGGCATGAAATACAAGTTCTATGCACAATACTCATTGTATACTAAGGTATGAATTGTGATATACATTATCATTATGCATCATTTGTTGCTCTACGCACATTAGTCATTATAAAGCTATCTATGAATTAGGTTTAATATGCTTCATTAATTCTTCTTGACATTTGTCCATTGGACTATATCTCCATATATATGTTCTATCCTTGTGTTTTCATAATAAAATTCAAGGGATGATACTATTTGGTATCACATATGCGGCTATTCACAGATCTTGATTTTAAATTATATGTTTAAATTTGTAATGTTTACATGTTACATGGTATTGATGTTTGTTCTATTTCATACACTGCAGTGTCCACATGACCCTCCCAGTAATGATAAGTACTGATTGCTAATTGTTATCATCTGCATGCAATTATATATTGACCTATCAGGACAAGGGACTATGTATATAACACTTCAGTGTGAGAGATCTTTGTACTCTTTGATAAAGTTCCTTCACGGAACGAAACGCGTCAGAGGTGTTCTCCGTTTTGTGATGCGCAGCACTATAGTGCAATAAAGCTGTTTTTATTTATTCATGTATCCGGCTGAGTTCCTGTTGCTGTGACCACCCACCAACTACAATTTATGTTATATCAACCAGGTAGAATGTATACCAAATAGACAGGCATGCAGCAGACAACACAAGATGGGTGATAAATATCATATCACACGCTAAGAAACACAATATCCCAACGAAGCTGCTTTCTCTAAATGCAGAAAAAAGCGTTAGATAGGATTGGCTGGACTTATATGAGAGGCACACTGGAGACATTTGGTCTGCATAGTGAGTTCCTATCAGCAATGTGTTCATTATATACCACTTCAACAGCCAGGGTAAGATGTCTGGAAGTGGCATCAGAAATAATTAACATCAAGGGAGGTACAAGACAGGGTTGCCCATTATCACCTTTATTGTTCACCTCTTAATAGAGCCTTTAGCTGCAAGCATAAGAGCTAACAAAGACATTAAGGGGATTGAAATAGCAAAATCAGAATGCAAACTCTCATTATTCACAGATGATTTTCTTCTGACAATATCTAGACCACTATTTTCTCTCCCATCCTTAGGTAAAGAACTAGAGATATTCAACTTCTCTGGATTTTAAATTAACAACATTAAATCACAGGCGCTTAACATCAACCTTCCCCACCACACGGCCAAACTTATAACTTTACATTTAAACTATAAATGGAGACCTCACTGTATTCACTATTTAGGTTTAAGCTTAACTCAATCATATGAGACTTAATGTAAAGCTAATTATCCTAGCATCATCCAAGCAGTAATTAAAGACTTGCAGAATTGGACAAAGTTTAAATTCTCATGGATAGGTAAGATTCAATCCATTAATATGAATGTTCTACCCCATCTATTATACCTCTTTCAAATGCTCCAAATCCCCCTAGAACCTAAAGAGTTCTAGGCGATTAACAAGATTTATCTGGTCAGGAAAAAGACCCAGAGTAAAAAGATCAACTAGGGAGGCATGCCCCAACATTGTCTTCAATCCTACATTGCGGTGGCCCAATTTAGCCAATTAGTCTCCTGGCATGATGACAGGACCCTTAGATGCTGGGTCCAGAGGGACCTGCATTTAGCATTTTATAGTGAGGCATTAAAGTGAGCCTTTTAAGTGAGATTATATAGTTAGACTATAGTTTATATATTTACTTTTCTTCATGCAAGACCAATAACCTCAGCTGATATGACATGGATCTAATTGCATTCTCTTCACAGGTATGTTTCTGAACTGCAAGTCCTGTTTTAAAAGAAATACGCCATCTGGCCTTTATTATTATTATTGATCTTTTGGTATGTTAGAATATCAAAAGGTGTTTTTTTCCCCCTGTTAACTGTGTGCTGCTAATTGACCAACTCGAACAAGCTGATTTATTGGGGAGGGTTATGTGACTGCTTTAGCTGTATAAAACTAACACCCTCCCTGCATTTGCAGGACCTGCATTTGGCATTTTGTAGTGAGGCATTAAAGTGAACCTTTTAAGTGAGAATATATAGTTAGACTATAGTTAAGTGAGACTCAAAACCTGGATTTCCCAAAACAAACTGTTATTAAAAACTGACAAGACTGTAACAACGGTATTTGGGACCAAGACTACATTTTTAAAGCTTCCAGTGACTGAGCTCCAGATCAGAACAAGAGCTAACACATCCTAACTTCTGTTACTAGTTTTAAATACCTGGGCATATGGTTTGACTCCCACTTAACATTTGGAATGCACATTGATACCCTGACATTCAAAACCTACAGCAGCGGCAGCTTTTATTCGAAGTAATCACCGGCTTGTACCTGGCATGTTCCTGGAATGCCACACTGTTCACCCGGAGCATGCCGCGCTCCCAGCCAGGCGGATGCCCGACTGACGCGCGGTTGATGTGTTAATTGATAATGGTTCAGGATTTACTAGGCTGCAATGCTTCGCGTGTCTGCCAGATGGCATAAATTCATGAATTGTAATGCAGTATATATATATAAATATATATACAGTATACTGTATATATATTCAGTATATATATACTGTATAACAACAACCCCTATAACCCCTAATATACAGTACTGTACACATACAGTACTGTATATGCACATCAATGATACTATAGGCTGGCGGGGGCGAGATGTGTTTGCAGCAGAGAGAGATCCGCTGCTCTCTCTGCGCAAACATCGGCACATTAAAAATTATTTAAAATACATTTTTATTCATAGTGAACATGTGCAGGGGGTCTCCGGAGCTGAACCGCGTTGGTTTCAGGTCCGGGGACCCCCTGCTCCCCGAGATACAGACCCCTTTATGAGGTGCCGGTATCCCTCTGCATTTAAAGGTCCCGATCACGTGACCGCGGCATGTAAACAAAGCAGAGGGATACCGGCACCCCCTAAAGGGGCCTGTATCTCGGGGAGCAGGGGGTCCCCGGACCTAAAACCACAGCATTTCAGCTCCGGAGACCCTCTGCACATCTACAGTATGAATAAAACACATATATTAATAAACACTCGTTCCTTACCTTTGTGGCTATGTGCTATGGTAATGAAGCAGCATTTCTGTATTTTTAATAATATGGCTAATGGTACGAAGCGCATTTGTATTTTTTAAGAATATTGTACAGTGAGCAGGGGTTTCCCTGAGCCAGAAATTATGCTCAGGGGACCCCCTGCTCCTGCACAATATTATTTAAAATCAGAAATGGCTTCATTACCATAGCTGATAGCCACTAAGCAATGAAGGGGGTAACCCACCGTGCCCGCTTTATTGGGTTAGCGGGGGTGGGTGAAGGGGGTATTTGGCCCTTGGTGTGAGTTAGACTTGCGGGGGGTTGTGGGTGCACTTAACCCCTTCACGGCCGTAGCAGTTAATACCGCTACGGCATGAAGGGTTCACCCTACCGCTACCCCCCCCGCAAGCCTAAACAACCACCCATTGGGCTAATAGCCCATTCACCCACCCCCGCTACCCACAATAAAAAAAACTCACACACGAAGCAGCACAAAAAATAAATAATAATCTAAATAAATATATAAAAAATTAATAAAAATAAATACATTTAATACATTTTTTATTCTAGTGTAGATGTGCAGGGGGTCTCTGGAGCTGAACCGCGTTGGTTTCAGGTCCGGGACCCCTGCTCCCCGAGATACAGACCCCTTTATGGTGCCAGTATCCCTCGCATTTAAAGGTCCGATCACGTGACCCGCGGCTGTAAACCAAGCAGAGGATACCGGCACCCCTAAGGGGGCCTGTATCTCGGGAAGCAGGGGGTCCCCGGACCTAAAACAAAAACGTTTCTGCTCCGGAGACCCTCTGCACATCTACAGTATGAATAAAACACACCATCAATAAAGAGTCTTCTTTACCTTTGCGGGCTATGTGCTATGGTAATGAAGCAGCATTTCTGTATTTTTAATAATATTGTACAGTGAGCAGGGGGTTCCCTGAGCCAGAAAGTAATGCTCAGGGCACCCCCTGCTCCTGCACAATATTATAAAAATACAGAATGCTGCTTCATTGCCATAGCTGATAGCCGCTAAGGCAATGAAGTGGTTCACCACCGTGCCCGCTTATTGTGAGTAGCGGGGTGGGTGAAGGGGGTTTTGGCCCTTGGTGTGAGTTTAGGACTTGCGAGGAGTTGCGGGTGCACTTAACCCCTAAACGGCCGTTGCAGTTAATACCGCTACGGTCATGAAGGTTAACCCCTACCGCTACCCACCCCCCGCAAGCCCTAAACAACCATCGTTGGGGCTAATACCCCCTTCACCCACCCCCCCGCTACCCAATAAAAAAATTCACACACAGCAGCAGCACAAAAATAAATAAATATATTTAAATAATAAATAAATACATGAATAGAAATAATACATTTAAATACATTTTTATTCATAGTGTAGATGTGCAGGGGGTCTCGGAGCGAACCGCTGTGGTTTTAGGTCCGGGACCCCTGCTCCCTGAGAAACAGGCCCCTTTAGGGGTGCCGTATCCCTCTGCTTGGTTTACAGGCCGCGTCACGTGATCGGGACCTTTAATTGCAGAGGATACCGCACCCCCTAAATGGGCCTTTATCTCGGGAAGCAGGGGGTCCCCGGACCTGAAACCAACGGGGGTTCAGCTCCGGAACCCCCTGCACTCTACACTATGAATAAAAATGTATTTAAATGTATTTATTTCTATTCATGTATTTATTTTTTTTAGATTTATTTATATTGTGCTGCTGTGTGTGTGAATTTTTTATTGTGGTAGTGGGGGTGGGTGAAGGGGGTATTAGCCCAACGGTGGTTGTTTAGGTGCTTGCGGGGGTAGCGGTGCACTTAGCCCCTTCACGACCGTAGCTGTATTAACTGCTACGGTCGTGAAGGGGTTAAGTGCACCCGCAACCCCCCCGCAAGTCCTACAGTAAAACTCACACCAAGGGCCAAACACCCCTTCACCCACCCCCTCACCACAATAAAAAAATTCACGCACAGGCACCCCACAATTAAATAATAAATCTAAATAAATAACATAAATACAGTATATATATCCAGATATAACACAGTATATACACACACATGTGACCAATAACAAAAATGTAGAAGGGTTATCAAAACCACTGTCTACAAATACACTTCTCCATACAGACACACTACATTAAAAGAATTTCCTAAATAATCCTAACTGATCTTACAATCTAAATCACCAATGACAAAGAAAAAACCTCACATTCAATCAATACATTGCATTTACATTATATAATGATGCATAAAATCTATGCACCATATACATTCTGCAAATGAATGTGAACAATATCATTGCAAGCTAAATACAAACACTTCCAAACAAGTCAACTATTTTAACCAATCAAGTAAACAAAAATCAATATATAAGTACCAACCAGAATACAAAATTTAAAACCAACGCTAACCCTTACAATACCAAGGATTACATCTATCTAATTGTAAAAAACATTATACTGTACACACATTGAAGCATTGCAATAAACAACATACAGTAAAGTACATCCCCTGTATCTCCCTTCCGTTTAGTGTAATCTGTTTAAAGCCCCCTCCCCCCTAATGTTTCTGTTAAATCTCTCTGCCTTGAGTGTAATCTGTTTAAAGCCCCCTCCCCCCTAATGTTTCTGTTAAATCTCTCTGCCTGTGTTGCGTGACTGCAGTTTATGTAAATGTGGGGGTAGGGGAGTGGGTCAAACCCCACCTCCTTCACTGTGATCTGTATAAAGCCCCCACCCCAATGTTTCTGTTCAATCTCCCTCCTGTGTTGCTGTGAGTGCAGTGTATGTAAATGTGGGGAGGGGGGGGGACACGATGTGCATACTGTGAGGTCTAAACCACCACCTCACTCCTACCCACATACCTTACACCCCCCCCCCATCCTGGCCATGGCCCCTCCGCTTCTGCAAACAGACACAAAATTAAAACATCCAAAGTAATTCCCCTAACCCCTTAATCACCATAGCGGTTATTAACGCTACGTCATTCCCGAGATACAGACCCCTTTATGAGGTGCCGGTATCCCTCTGCATTTAAAGGTCCCGATCACGTGACTTTGGCATGTAAACCAAGCAGAGGGATACCGGCACCCCCTAAAGGGGCCTGTATCTCGGGAAGCAGGGGGTCCCCGGACCTAAAACAAAAACGTTTCTGCTCCGGAGACCCCCTGCACATCTACAGTATGAATAAAACACACACATCAATAAAGAATCGTTCTTTACCTTTGCGGCTATGTGCTATGGTAAAAATACAGAAATGCTGCTTCATTACCATAGCTGATAGCCGCTAAGGCAATGAAGGGTTAAGGCAGAATAAACAATAAATACATTAAATACATATTTTTAATGTGTGTGTTAAACCTCCCTGCCTTGACTGTAACCTGTGTAAGACCCCCTCCCCCTATTGTGTGTGTTAACCTTCCCTGCCTTGACTAATCTATGTAAAAAACCCTCCCCTATTGTGTGTGTTAAACTTCCCTGCCTTGACTGTAATCTATGTAAAAAACCCTCCCCCTATTGTGTCTGCTAAGCTTCCCTGCTTTGACTAATCTGTGTAAGCCCCCCTCCCCATATTGTGTCGGTTAAATCTCCCTGCCTGTGTTTCTGAGTGCAGTGTACTGTATGTAAATGTGGGGAGGGGGATCCCGTGTAAATAACCACACCCACAACCCACTACCCACTACCCACAATAAAAAAAATTCACACACAGCAGCAGCACAATAAATAAATAAATCTAAATAAATAAATACATGAATATAAATAAATACATTTAAACTACATTTTTATTCATAGTGTAGATGTGCAGGGGGTCTCCGGAGCTGAACCGCGTTGGTTTCAGGTCCGGGGACCCCCTGCTCCCCGAGATACAGCCCCCTTTATGAGGTGCCGTTATCCCTCAGCATTAAAAGGTCCCGATCACGTGACCGCGGCATGTAAACCAAGCAGAGGGATACCGGCACCCCCTAAAGGGGCCTGATTATACACTACCCTTCTTTGGTAAAGAGGATTGGGTTATCGCCCCAAAATCCTTATGTGCCCCCAGTTTCAATAGAGGGTACCATCACCACATTTGAACACCTTGGTTGAACGCATTTACGCATTATAGCAAGGGGGTTACCTGCTCTAAAGTGTGCCAAGATAATCTCTATATACTGGATTCAAGAAATGGAATGCATTAAAAAAACATCATGACTTAATAAAAAAGTGCAGATAAGGGGCGGGGGCTCTTGTCATTTTGTCAAAAGATCAGTATTCACAGAAGCAATGAGACAATTAAGGTGACTGGATACATATAACCACTTAGAGAACCCTACACTCAGTATCAACATGAATTGTTGGAGCTACCTGGACATGGGAAAATTTTTGAAGTGATCAAACATAAAGGAGTTTGATTTTCTTCCTGTCCACCATCCGTGCATTCCGATATTTCACCACTCCCAAGATCCATAAGTCGCTGGTCAACCCTCCTGGTCGTCCAATCATAGCGAGTATTGGATATTTGGGAGATGGATTATCGCGGGTATGTGGACAGGTTTTGCAACCACTGGTATCACAATTACCTTCATACATAGAGACACCACTGATTTCGTTGCCAGACATAAAGGAGTTCACGTGGCACAAGGAGTAAAGGTGGGTCACCATGGACGTGAACCTCCCTGACTCCATTATTGAACACCATCACGGCCTGTGCCATTAAACACTTCCTTGATTTATCCACTTTTTTATATCTTGTACTTGCACTTTTCTATTAGAATCTATATCATTTTTACTCACTCACAAATTATTTTTTATTTATAAGCGTTTTTATTTACAAACATGGGCACGCTATGGGCACGAGTTTTGCAACCGTCATATGCGAACTTATTTATGGGTCTTTGGGAATACAATTTATTTATCATAGTCACAATCCATTTCGTCACAATATTGTTTACTTGGAAGATACATTGATGATTTGATATTTATTGGAAGGGTGATGAAGTTTCACTTTTTCTTTCATGAACACATTAGCCAAATAATTATAATCTTAAATTCACTATCAACAAATATTAATAAATTCATTTTCTTGACTTGCTCCTGTATGTTGGCATGACATGAACATACAAACAGATATTATAGAAAGGACAACTCTAGGAAACACATTCTAAATGCACATAGCTGCCATCCACGCTCCTTGATCAAAAATCATTCGGAGACAATTTGTCAGGCTAAAGAGAAATGTTCGGACAATGATTGTTTATTCAAAGAGCTAAAGAAATGTCCGACAGATTCTGGAAAGGGGTTATCTGTGCCATGACATACATCTGCATTCAATAAAGCGGGATGCCATGGACGAGTACTCTTATTCGCAAAAAAGGTCAAAGGACTATTATCTAAGAAGTTGCGAGATCGATATATAATTTCAACTACCACTAACAGGCCCATGTTCATTAGCACATTCAATTCACAGTCACAACAGATTTGAATATGTATTGCCAAACACAGGCACACACATTGTCCCTTGACAAAGAATTCGAGATATAGTGAGGGTGGCCCCAAATTTACATATCGTAGGCAAAAACACTAGTGCTCATTATCTCCGAGTATGTTCAACTCTGGATCGAATGTTTCCAAAGTCAATAGCTCCCAAAGGGATTTTTTTCATGTGGCAAAAGCTCAATGTGCCAGGTACGCGGTTTCAAAATAAGTTTATTTATATCAACAATGATCGTCAAAAATATATCTAGAATCATCTAAATTGCAATATTCCCATGTTTGTTTTATGTTTTGAACTGTGCTTGCGGTCTACTGTAGTGGGCCGCACTAAAGACTTTTGAAAACCAGAATTGCGGAAACACGTCAGGGTTAATCAAAAAGAGAGATGTAATCATCCTGTGCCAGACATTTTTCTTTCATGCCTGTAGGTAGTATTACAATTTTTCATTTAAAGCATAGAACATGTACCATGCCATCCCAGAGGTGGAAACAGGAGGAGGAAAAACATTAAACCAAAGGGAGATGTATTGGATACACACTCTCAACACTCTCCATCCCCATGGGATCAATGTTTGAATGGGAGTGAGAAACACTTCCTACAGGGTTGAAAAGTGGAGAGTCTTGGGAGTTGTGTATACTAATGCACCTCACATATACCCCAAAGGGGTTAATTTCTATTATGAGGGACGCATCACCCTTTCACTTTTTAGATTTAATATTGCATGTTTGTATATCTGCAGGCATGAAATACAAGTTCTATGCACAAACTCATTGTATATAGGTTATGATTGTGGATAACATTATCATTATGCATCATTTGTTGCTCTACGCACATTAGTCATTATAAAGTATATCTATGAATTAGGTTTATATGCTTCATAATTCTTCTGTGACATTTGTCCATGGACTATATCTCCATATATAGTTCTATCCTTGTGTTTTCATAATAAAATTCAAGGGGAGATACTATTTGGTATCACATATGGGATTCACAGATTTGATTTTAAATATATGTTTAAATTTGTAATGTTTAATGTTACATGGTATTGATGTTGTTCTATTTCATACACTGCAGTGTCCACATGACCCTCCAGTAATGATAGTACTGATTGCTAATTGTTATCATCTGCATGCAATTTATATTGACCTATCAGGACAAGGGAATATGTATAAACACTCAGTGTGAGAGATCTTTGTACTCTTTGATAAAGTTCCTTCACGGAACGAAAACGCGTCAGAGGTGTTCTCCGTTTGTGTGATGCGCAGAGCACTATAGTGCAATAAAAGCTTGTTTTTATTTATTATCTGTATCCGGCTGAGTTCCGTTGCTGTGACCACACAAACTACAATTTTTGTTATATCAACCAAGGTAGAAGTTATAACCAAATAGACAGGCATGCAGCAGACAACACAAGATGGGTGATAAATATCATCACACGCATGAAGAAACACAATATCCCAACGAAGCTGTTCTATAAATGCAGAAAAAAAGCGTGTAGATAGGATTGGCTGGACTTATATGAGAGGCACACTGGAGCATTGGGTCTGCATAGTGAGTGTCCTATCAGCAATTGTGTCATTGATATACCACTTCAACAGCCAAGGGGGTAAGATGTCTGGAAGTGGCATCAGAATAATTAAATCAAGGGAGGTACAAGACAGGGTTGCCCATTATCACCTTATTGTTCACTCTTAATAGAGCCTTTAGCTGCAAGCATAAGAGCTAACAAAGACATTAAGGGGATTGAAATGCAAAATCAGAATGCAAACTCTCATTATTCACAGATGATTTTCTTCTGACAAAGATCCTAGACCACTATTTCTCTCCCATCCTTAGGTAAAGAACTAGAGATATTCAACTTCTCTGGATTTTAAATTAACAACATTTAAATCACAAGGACGCTTAACATCAACCTTCCCCACCACAGGCCAACAAATTATAACTTTACATTTAACACTAGAAATGGAGAACTAATGTATTCATATTAGGTTTAAGCTAACTCAATAATATGAGAATTAATGTAAAGCATAATATCCTAGCATCATCCAAGCAGTAATTAAAGCCTTGGAAGAATGGACAAAGTTTAAATTCTTCAGGATAGGTAAGATTCAATCCATTAATATGAATGTTCTACCCCATCTATTATACCTCTTTCAAATGCTCCAAATCCCCTAGAACCTAAAAGAGTTCTAGGCGGGATTAACAAGATGTTATTGGTCAGGAAAAAAAGACCCAGAGTAAAAGATCAACTAGGGAGGCATGCCCCACAACATTGTCTTCAATCCTACATTGCGGTGGCCACATTTAGCCAATTAGTCTCCTGGCATGATGACAGGACCCTTAGATGCTGGGTCAGAGGGACGCATTTAGCATTTATAGTGAGGCATTAAAGTGAGCCTTTAAGTGAGATTATATAGTTTAGACTATAGTTTATATTTACTTTTTTCATGCAAAGACCCAATAACCTCAGGTATGAAAGGGGATCTAATTGCATTCTCTCACAGGTAGTTTTGAACTGCAAGTCCTGTTTTAAAGAAATACGCCATACTGGCCTTTATATTATATTGATCTTTTGGTATGTTAGAATATCAAAAGTGTGTTTTTCCCCCTGTTAACTGTGTGCTTGCAATGACCCAACTCGAACGGCATTTATTGGGGAGGGGTATGTGACTGCTTTAGCGTATAGAAAACTAAACCACCCTCCGCATTTGCAGGACCTGCATTTGGCATTTTGTAGTGAGGCATTAAAGTGAACCTTTTAAGTGAGAATATTAGTTAGACTATAGTTAAGTGAGACTCAAAACCTGGATTTCCCAAACAAATGTTATTAAAAACTGACAAGACTGTAACAACGGTATTTGGGACCAAGACTACATTTTTAAAGCTTCAGTGACTGAGCTCCAGATCACGAACAAGAGCTAACACATCCTTAACTTCTGTTATAGTTTTAAAATACCTGGGCATATGGTTTGACTCCCCACTTAACATTTGGAATGCACATTGATACCTGAAATTCAAAACCTACAGCAGCGGCAGCTTTTATTCAGAAGTAATCACACGGCTTGTACCTGGCATGTCTGGAATGCCCACACTGTTTCACCGGAGGGATGCCGCGTACCAGCCAGGCGGATGGCCGGACGACGACGCGCGGTTGATGTTTAATTGATAATGGTGTCAGGATTTACTAGGCTGCAATGCTCGCGTGTCTGCCAGATGGCATTAAATTCATGAATTGTAATGCAGTATATTATATAAATATATAGACAGATACTGTAATATTCAGTATATATATACTGTATAACAACAACCCCTATAACCCCTAATATACAGTACTGTACACATACAGTACTGTATAGCACATCAATGATACATTAGGCTGGCGGGGCGGGAGATGTGTTGCCAGCAGAGAGAGTCACGCTTCTCTTTGCGCAAACATCGGCAATTAAAAATTAATTTAAAATACATTTATTCATAGTGAACATGTGCAGGGGGTCCCGGAGCTGAACCGCGTTGGTTTCAGGTCGGGGGACCCCTGCTCCCCGAGATACAGACCCCATTATGAGGTGCCGGTATCCCTCTGCATTTAAAGGTCCCGATCACGTGACCGCGGCAGTAAACAAAGCAGAGGGATACCGGCACCCCTAAAGGGCTGTCTCGGGGAGCAGGGGGTCCCCGACCTAAAACCACAGCATTTCAGCTCGGAGACCTCTGCACATCTTAAAGTATGAATAAAAACAACATATATTAATAAACACTCGTTCTTACCTTTTGTGGCTAGTGCTATGGTAATGAAGCAGCATTCGGTATTTTTAATAATATTGTACAGTGAGCAGGGGTTCCTAGAGCCAGAATTAATGCTCAGGGACCCCTGCCTGCACAATATTATTTAAAATACAAGAAATGTGCCTTCATTACCTAGCTGATAGCCACTAAGGCAATGAAGGGGGTTAAACCCACCGTGCCCGCTTATGTGGGTTAGCGGGGGGTGGGTGAAGGGGGTATTGGCCACTTGGTGTGAGAGTTAGACTTGGGGGGGTTGTGGGTGCACTTAACCCCTTCAACGGCCGTAGCAGTTAATACCGCTATCGTCATGAAGGGGTTACACCTTACCGCTACCCCCCCGCAAGCCTAAACAACCACCATTGGGGCTAATAGCCTTCACCACCCCCGCTACCCACAATAAAAAAAACTCACAACAGAACAGCAGACAAAAAATAAATAAAATCTAAATAAATATATAAAAAATTAATAAAAAATATAAACATTTAAAATACATTTTTATTCATAGTGTAGGTGTGCAGGGGTCTCTGGAGCTGAACCGCTGGTTTTTCAGGTCGGGGACCTCCTGCTCCGAGATACAGGACCCACCCTTATGATGGGTGCCAGTATCCCTCTGATTTAAAGGTCCCGATCACGTGACCGCGGCCTGTAAACACAAGCGAGGGATACCGGCACCCCCTAAAGGGGACTGTATCTCAGGAAGCAGGGGGTCCCCGGACCTAAAACAAAAACGTTTCTGCCCGGAGACCCCTCGCACATCGACAGTATGAATTAAAACACACACATCAATAAAGAGTTGTCTTGTACCTTTGCGGCTATGTGCTATGGTAATGAAGCAGCATTATGTATTTTTATAATATTTNNNNTGTACAGTGAGCAGGGGGTTCCCTGAGCCAGAAATTAATGCTCAGGGCACCCCCTGCTCCTGCACAATATTATTAAAAATACAGAAATGCTGCTTCATTGCCATAGCTGATAGCCGCTAAGGCAATGAAGTGGTTAACCCACCGTGCCCGCTTTATTGTGAGTAGCGGGGGTGGGTGAAGGGGGTATTTGGCCCTTGGTGTGAGTTTAGGACTTGCGAGGGAGTTGCGGGTGCACTTAACCCCTAAACGGCCGTTGCAGTTAATACCGCTACGGTCATGAAGGGGTTAACCCCTACCGCTACCCCCCCGCAAGCCCTAAACAACCATCGTTGGGGCTAATACCCCCTTCACCCACCCCCGCTACCCACAATAAAAAAAATTCACACACAGCAGCAGCACAAAAAATAAATAAATATATTTAAATAAATAAATAAATACATGAATAGAAATAAATACATTTAAAATACATTTTTATTCATAGTGTAGATGTGCAGGGGGTCTCCGGAGCTGAACCGCTGTGGTTTTAGGTCCGGGGACCCCAACAATATCATTGCAAGCTAAATACAAACACTTCCAAACAAGTCAACTATTTTAACCAATCAAGTAACCCCCCGTGAGGCCTAACCACCCTCACCCAGTACCCACAAGGGAGGCCTACCCACATACCGTTGGGGAAACACCCCCCCTCACCCCCAGTACCCACAATAAAAACAATACAGTGACCCA
>WSYH01003430.1:0-13135 GCA_036426205.1 Ascaphus truei
GTGTGTGTGTGTGTGTGTGTTTTTTTTTTTTTGTGGACCTTTGGCCCGTCACTCCGCCTCAGGGGCGGGCCAAGGGGGTGGTGTGAGTGTGTGAGGCCAATGAGAGGTGTGCGGGGGCGGGCGGCCCATGGGACCAATGAGATTGCCGCTAGGGACACCGGACATCCAGGCAGGCAAACATACAGTGCTTTCACTAATATAGTATAAGATGTAAAGCCTGTGACTATGTATAATTCTAAGCTGTCAGTCGTTTGGTGCGCCTGTTATAAATCTGTCAACATCCTGACTGTGACTTTTTAACATAACTAAATGGCCGCCTTTCAGTTTCCACCAATCCTTCAGTCAGTGTAAGGCCTCGGGCATGGTCAGCGCTTATGCGCTCACCCGTGCTGAGGCGCGCTTACGCTCGGCACATAGCCCCTGCAGCCGCAATGAGAGCGGCTTTAGTAGGGGCTCGCCTATGCTTTCGCGCACTTGCGGAAGCGTAAGTCTTAGCAAAACGTTAATTTTTCGCGCTTGCCGGAGCGCAGGGCCGGTCACGTGAGCGGTTCGCCCAATGAGGGCGAACCAGCTCCGTGATGTCACTGGCCCGCCCCCGACACGCCCCCGGACGGCGCGTGGTCTAAGGCCAGGGAAAGCACCCGCTTTCCCTCAGCCTCTGCGTGCCTCAGCACGCAATCAGTAACCATGGACGCAGCCTAACTCAGCAGCTATCCTTATATTGCTAAAGTAACATCTATTGTTACAGTTTGCAGCTCAAAGGGCTGAGAATATTGGCAACAAATGATCAAAGACAGTGTTGCAAAGATCTTGCACTGCTTGGGAGATGGTCTAAAACCTGTTATAGAAATCAAAGGATGCTTTAAAACTCATTAAAAATGGCATTAAGAGTTGAATAATAATTTTTAAAAAAAGTAATTATTATCTAGTACTACAGAATTGATTTATTTAAAAAAAAAATGAAATAAAAAAAACTCACGATATACAATTTCACGTTTAGCTGCTTTAAGGACTGGTGGTTCAGTTGTATATGTTTTTGGTGTTTTGTCCCAAATCATTTTATAAATACCCTAAATTTAAAATTGTGGTAATCACATTTTTTTTTTTGCCGTGCAAAAATACTTAACCCTTTTTACAGCATTGACGTCACTACGATCAGAGTTAACCGCCAACCTGTTACCGGAGCTTCGTGAATCCCTCTTTATAATTTTACCTAACTCCTTATATCTTTGAAGTGCTCAATATCATCCATGGATATAGCTTGTGACTAATGGCTGAAGATTTCAAAGGTAAAACCTGAACATTCCCGGGTCTACTAGTAAGATACATGTCCGGTTCTGGGCAGAGGGAGAGCAACTGACTATCCGATGTCAAAGAAATATGTAGCAGTGTCACTCCAAGTGCCGGAGGAGCCGTGGAACCAGGGGGATGATCACATGAAGAGTCACCTCTTCCGGCCAGATCATGTTCAGCGCTCCATTGACGTGCAGAACATGATCTAGAACATGAATTAAAAGCCCATGGCGTACCTACTACATCATGAGGGTGCCGGGAGTGCCAGACCTCCTAACGCGATAGCTACGTCATGGTACGCTCACGGGTTCAAGGTATACTCCGAGCAGGTACATATAAAGTTTTGTGTGCCTCCAGCTTGTGTAATACGGTGAAGGCACCGGCACACTTGAGCATATAAGGAGGATTTACTTGGTCACCATTAGGCTGCCTGTGGTGCAGGTTAGCTTGCGTGGCGTTCCGGTTCTCGACCACTGCCAAACAGTAACCATAGCAGAAGAAGCAACCGCACTGCAGATTTGGTGCCAAAACAGTGAAATCTGCTAATATTTATTCATGTTACATGAGTGAGGAATGTGTAAACACACAATATTAAGTTGGGGGGCGGGGATGGGTAGGGTAACCTAAGGCCTGGGACATAGTGGACTTGAAGCTCGCTGAGGCGCGCTCCTGCTCTGCCTCGCCTGCTGAAAATGGAGCTTTTTCCTGTCCTTCAAGGCGAGGCAGTGAGCGGGCTCAGGGTGCGGGGCGGAGGCGTGCCGGGAGGCGGGGCTAGTCCCCCGCTCCGATGGGAGCGGTCACGTGACCGCTCCTCCGCTTCCCCGAGCGGCAAATTTCAAACCTGCCTGTCTCGGCAAAGTTTCTCAGCCTCCGCACGCATCAACGTGCATGCGGAGGGGGAAACTATACCCACGCTGATGACAGATGCAGGGGCTTTGTGCATCTGCTCAGCGCGGCTCAGCCCGCCTCAGCGACGCTTAAACTCACTTTGTCCCAGGCCTAACTCTGTAGTGCTGTTGCTTCCCTTAGGTTTATTCGGCATTTTCTGTCCCTCTGATGCTACCCATATGTTCTGTTCGGTAATAGTAAGAGGTCATCGCTGTACTGGTGAGACTTTCACTTTATCCTTTTATGTATATTTTTATTTATATAACGCCATTAATGCACATAGCAATTCACAGCAGTAATACACGTGACATAATAATATAACAGGACAAATAGTACAGATAACACACAACGGGAATAAGTGCTTGAGACATACAAGTAACTTTGAGTCCATGTCCCGAAGAGCTTAGTCCAAGTGGAATAAGGTCTATGGGATAAGATTATATAATAATATAAATGTGTAGTGTCCGATATACATACGGGCAACAAATATTCTGTCCTGTCTGTCCTGTCTGTCCTGTCTGTCCTGTCTGTCCTGTCTGTCCTGTCTGTCCTGTCTGTCCTGTCTGTCCTGTCTGTCCTGTCTGTCCTGTCTGTCCTGTCTGCATGTCACACATACAGTGCCATTGGACCAACAATACATAGACCTCACATGGAAGGGATTAACTGTTTCGCTCATGGACCCTTAGGCTGCGCTTAAAGTGCCGGTGACGCGACATCGCGTCAAAACAAGCATTGCCGCTGTCGCGTGCGCTGATAGTAAGTGTGATGCGACGGCTTGGTCTCGATTGCTGGAAGTCATCTCAATTTGATTTTTTTTCAGCGACCGCAGCCTGACGTCGCCGGCACTGTGAGCGCAGCCCGACGTCGCGTCGCCGGCACTATGAGCGCTGCCCGACGTCGCGTCGCCGGCACTATGAGCGCTGCCCGACGTCGCGTCGCCGGCACTGTGAGCGCAGCCGTAGAAACATTTAGTTTGAAAGGCGCATTCCCGCGTATGAGATTGAGATATATCTATATTTCTACACATCTATGTATCTATAATCAGGAACAGGGCACACACAAAACAGGATACAGTATGAAATAAAGGTGGAGGGAGCATTCCGTCCAAAAAGGTACAAAAAAGGAAAACAGGACAGGCACACCTATACTCAAAAAAAAAAAAAAGTGAAATTTATTAACAACGTTTTGGTCCCCACTGTGACCTTTCTCGAGCGCTCTGAGTATAGGAGTGCCTGTCCTGTTTTCCTTTCTTATCTATATCAAAGAAAAATATGGCCACCCTCGAGTAGTAGTACAATACCGGCACTGGACACAATCAATATGTTATGTTAAGGTCACGTACTTACGTGTGTATATATAATAGTCTATATATAGATATATTTATATTTTTAGCAAATGGGTTAATCACCTTTTAAAACTGAGTCCTATAATATCACCTAATTATTCCCCATACTTCTGTGTGTCTTTGTTGCTTTATAACCCTTCTGCAATGTTAATCTTACTGCAATACTGCATCAAATTAACTGTTGCTAGAACCGCCAAAACATCGGAGAGAAACTGTTCAAATCCTGAGATTATCATCACAAATCTCTGCTTTTCGGGGTTAAAGATTGTGATCCGACACTGCAAAGATCTCCTGAGTCTGTGGATCTCTCCTGATGTCTGTGCTGGAGCGCTGAACCAGAGAAAGCAGCGTTTCGTGTTTTAACTTCTTCCGTGCCGGGGGGACAAACATTTATTACATAGACCCGGCATGGAAGGGGTTAACTATTTTATCATTGCTCTTCTAAACCAAGGGTGCACAAACTTGTTTTGTTTGCACCCCCCCGCCTGCTCCCCCCCCCCCCCGCCTGCTCTGCCCCCCCCCCTGCCTGCTCTCTCCCCCCTGCTCGCGCTCCTCCCCCTTACCTTTCCTCCGGCATTGACAGCGTTATTTGATGTCACGACGTCGCGTTGTCATTTGACTCTGCATTGTCATGGCAACGTAAGAGACATCCAGAGGCCTCGCGTGCTCCCCCGGCATTTTATTTAAATGCTGTGGGGAAGAGCGCGGGGTCTCTGTATGCGCCACCCCTCCCCCCCCGAAAATGTTGCTCCCCCAGATTGCACCTCTCTATTCTAAACCATCGTTTTAAAGGTGCAGTCCCACTTATCTAATCCAAATGTTTTTTGTCCACTCCTGTATAACACCATTCAATGTACTGTATGTATACGATTACATATACACGAATGGCTTATCCGACGCTGTGCAATGCATCCCTATGGGCGGTTTTACGACGCCAAAATGGCTTCTCCGACGCTCTTACGACGCTTTGCAAAGTTGCAACATTATGTCAATCAGAAGGCTGCACTCGGAAATCATCCAGATCAGTCTGTGTGAAGGTTTAGTGGTGTATTTAGGCCCCTAAACATGTCTAACAGTTTTATTATACAGCTTTGGATTCAATAAATAGAATCTTTACATCATAATTTGTGTGTGCTGCATCTTATTGCCTGCGTAAAATATTTGGTATATTTGTGTTAAAAATTCCTTCAGGAACGGCACCTTTCATTTAAATCGTGTTCCTCTGGGATAATGTGATTGACTTTACGACGCTTCACTATCCGACGCCATTTTGAGTAACGCATTGCATCGGATAACCGAGGACCGCCTGTATCTAGTACACATTTATTTGTGTTTTATTTACTTATTTGTATTATTGTAACATCTAATAATTGTCCTTTTTTATGTCGGTGACATACTGTAATTTATAATACACTAGCTGAGAGACCCGGCGTTGCCCGGGATGTGAAGCGTGAATAAGTATGTGTAAATGTTGTATTGTAAACTTGTAATGTTATGTAATATATATAAAAATTGTATTTGTGAAAGAAAAAGAGTAGAAAGCACATGTATATGAGGGCAATTTTGTTAAGTGTATGTTAATTGTTAAGGTTGTTAGTTATGAAAATGTAATTGTTGTAAAGGCTTGTTGAAATATGTTTATGTCCATTGTTGAGAGTAGTGTATTTGATGTAATCGTGAAGTGTGTGTTGGTGAAATTGTTTGTAATAAAAGATGAGTGCAGTGAATTGAGTGAGTGATTGTTTTGTTGATGTTGGTATGATAATATGTAGAGATGATGGAAATGTACCAAAGTGTATGTTCATTGTAATGCTTGTTTGTAAACTACATTTTTGGTAGTTCCACTTGGAGCAAAGACGTACAATTGTTGTGGGGATCCGACTCTAGAGCACGCAACATATAACTGGCCGTGGGAGAAACATGGTGATTCTAAGTTGATACCAGTGCACTTTATAGATTGTCCTTGTGCTTTGTTAATGGTGATAGCAAAAGCTAGTTTGATGGGGAACTGTAGCCGTTTGAAAGTAAAAGGCATGTCTGTAGGAATGAGTGGAATGCGGGGGATGAAGACATCTTGGCCTTTGGCGTTGCCAGTTAAGATAGTAGCTTCAATTAGGTTGGGCATCAATGTTTTGATGCACAATCTGGTTCCATTACAAAGGTTAGGTGTGTGGAGGTTGCGAAGTAGCATGATGGGTGATCCAACTTTCAGACGAAGGTGATGTGGTGGCATTCCAGATGGTTCCAGGGAGTGTAGGAATTCAGTTGGATAGTTCACGGCTTCATCGTTATCCACAACTGTATCTATTGAGTTGTATTGAGTAATTGTGTTTGGAAGAATGTCTTGAATTGCATTATTTAGGTCATTGACAGAAGTATTTTTGGCAGCAAGGATGGCTCTTTCACAGAGCCACTGGTGGTTTGTGTAATTGCGTAATAGATTTGGATAGACGCTATGTATGAGATCTTGAAGTGATGTCATCATGTTACAAAAATGTGTGGGAAAAGCAATTTCACCTGATGTTAAGTCAGTAGGTAAAGTACCTTCACCAATTTGAAGAAGGGTGTCTGCAAAAGCTTGGTCATTTGAGTGGCCCAGAAGTTGTACTCGCATATTGGTTGTTAATGGGAAATGTTTAACATGTCGCCATAAAATAGAGGACTTGAGGCATGCATGAAGTTCGTCTGCTGGTGTGGATCGTGGGATGACTGGAAGTGTTTGTCTGAAATCACCAGCTAAAAGAATGACAGCGCCACCCATAATTTGTTTATTGTTGCGCAAGTCTTGCAAGGTTCTATTAAGGGCTTCAAGTGCTTTTTTATGTGCCATGGTACATTCATCCCAAACAATAAGTTTGCAAATTTGAAGAACACGTGCTTGTCCAGATGTTTTGGTGATATTACAGGTTGGATTTTCTTCATGAGCAATGTTTAGCGGTAATTTAAGAGCTGAGTGCACAGTTCTTCCTCCATCCATAAGAGTGGCTGCAATGCCAGATGATGCTAGTGCAAGTGCAACATCATTGTGCATTCTGATTTCGGCTAGGAGTAAATTAATGAGAAATGTTTTTCCGGTTCCACCTGGAGCATCAAGAAACAGTATTGCACCTTGTCCATTGTTGATGTGCTCCATGATGTTCTCATAGGTGTAAAGTTGTTCAGCAATTAACATAGGTTTTCTTGTTGCAACATATTCTTTGAGCAGCGAAATATTGTATTGTTTCTCTCGCATAAGGTCCGTATTGAGTACATCGTTATGCTGACGTTGTGGAGCTTGCAGACCTAATTGAAGGAGTGTTTTGTTATTTATAGAGAGACATGTATCTTCTAACAATATGAGTACCTCGTTGAAAATCTCAGGTGAAAAGTGAACATTGAGTGATGGATTGTCTCTCTGTGCTTTGGCAAGTATATCTTCACTCATGCTTTCTCGATATGTGTCCCATAGAGTGTTGGGGTTTGATGGATTGCAGGTGGTAAGGATAATGGCAAAAAGGTTGCGAATTTTTACTGGTAATGAGTGTAATGCAGCTTCGGCTAATGTAGTATTCCAGTGTTGATCATCCTCTAGTAATCCAAGTTTTTGGCAAGCTTCTCGATAAGTCTCACAAAGTTGACCGTTGACATTTTTAAGAGCGTCAAATGAAGTTGGGCCTGGAATGGTATGAAGTAGCATTCGTAGAAAGAAGCATTCAGCGTTGTTTGGGTGAACTGTGTACACACGGCCCAAGGCATCACTTGCAAGGGCATCAGTTCCGGGAACAGCTATACCCTGCTTTCTTTTCTTGAAAATTTTTGTTGATGTATTCCAAGTATAATATCGTGGAGTTTCCGGATAAAGCAATGTCCTTGCAAAAGAGTCGTGTTGACATAATTGAAAGAAGGCAGTTAAAGTTGTGTTTGGTGGTTGAGCAGCAACTGCCTCTGCATTGTGAGGTGTGAAGTATACTCTCTGTCCATTTTCTAAATGAACAGTGAGGTGAACAACGGTTGGGTGTCGTTCGTGAATGGGAAAAGCTAAAATCCTCCAAACGGCTTCATTACTACTGATATATCTTCCCAGCTGGTAGAACGTAACTTCGTCCCTGATGTGTTCATTTGTTATTCCAAAAATGGCCATGTCGCTTCCCTTGTTGACATACTTGCAAATGTATTTAATAGATTTAACGGAATTGCAGTATTCAACATTAATGTGTGCGTTATACATTTTAGTTAGAAGTGGACAATATGGAACAACCCATTTGTTGTCAACTTGGATGTTTTTGTTGCCTCGAATAGTCATTGTTGCTGTGTATCCACCGTCTGTGGGAGCGCGTCTTCGATATTGAGGATATCCATCATCTCCACTTTGTGTGTCTACAATGAATGGTTTAGGAAATTTTTTTGTGCATTTACCGTCTTTCATACATGGTGCCTGAATATTAATGTTTCCACATGGGCCATGAATCATATTCTTTGTGACTATTGCAAATAGTATTGGGTCTTCTTCTGGATGTGGCAACTCTGCTGAGATAACTTTATCGATGTCTGGCATGTATTTTTTCTTTGAGCCATATAAGAATATGAGCATGTGGAAGACCTCTTTTCTGCCACTCAATTGAGTACATCCAGCATCGTGTTTGTCCAAAGATATAAGTCTTAGTGATGATGTGAATTAATGTGATTAGTTTTTGTCTAAATACTCTGGCAATTAAGTCGTGTCGATCGCTGTGTGCCTGTCCATGCGCAAGTTCAATTTTTATTTCTGGCCAAGCTGGATTACATGTAAATGTAATAAAAAAATCTGGTCGTCCATACGCTCGAACATATGCCATAGCGTCTTGAGCATATTCGTGCATGTGTCGAGGACTTCCTGTGAATGTTGCTGGTAGAATTAACATTTTGCCTATGTTGTCAACGTGACCATCATTGCCAACAGCATCCTTTAGATGTATGTATTGATCAACGCGAAGTTGTTTTTGATGTAAACGTATGTATAGAAGACGCTCACTTTCAATTTTAGCATACATGTCAACAATAAACTGATGAAATAGTTGGCGACAATGTAAAATGTGGTTTTGCGATGCATCTCGTATCATTAATCTGTATGCGTAGAAGTCCATAGCGGAGACAGTTTTTTTAGTGTTTGCTTGGGAAGCTGGGTCTACTTGCATGATGTTGAAGTGATAGCCATCGTCCCCGTTCCAAAGTATGAGAGGGTATTGAAGAGCATCATATGAGCGATGTGTTTCACAAATGCGTGTGAGTGAATGAGCACGTCGCTGAAGAATGATGTCACGTGTATTAAATTGTTCCCCTGCTATAACAATAGCGACTTCGTTGATTTGTGGAGCATTAAAGCGACGTTCATGTTGGCCCACTGGTGTTTTGTCAGCTCTGATAATGACTTTATAGTCATCAGTTGGCATGAGTTCAAGTGATGTTTTGAATGTGTTAATGAGATGGTTGTGTTCATGTAACATCCTTTGTAAGGAGATGACAATATCACGTCTTGTATTGGGTATCCAATGGCATCTTTGATCAGCTTGTTGTTGTTCATCACCCATGAAGTAAATTTGCAAGAATTGTGGATCTTGTTCTGGTAATGGGAGCAGAGAGCCAGCCCTGTGGTAAACTTGACCTTGTACTTTGAAAGTACTTTTAAATCCTATTTGTTCCACTATAGATGTAGCACCAAAGGATGTCATTTGGAAACAGGAGTTGTATTTGCGTATGTTTTGTAGAAAATGTTTAGATTCTGAAGTTGTGGCTGACATGTATGAAATAAGTGGATCTGGTGGTGAGTGTAGAGGTGGTAGGTGAACTTTGCCATTGCTGCAGCACATTCCAGCTGATTCCTTGTGGGATTTCTTTGCTTGACAGTAGCGGCATATAGTGTCCATGTGTCCAATGTTGACGTTTGGATGTTGGTGGTATAGTATGTGTGGATTATATAGAAAAGCAGCGCGTAGCAAAGTGTAATGTGTTGAATGCGTTAATGTAGTATGTGTGTGTTGTTGTTCTTGTACTGTCTGTGTCGTTGTGTTTAGTTGTGCTCTTGATGTGCGCCGTATTGTTCTGTCTTTAGCAAGGCGTGTTTCATGTTGTTGTTGAGTCTCTGTGGCTCTTGATGTTGTAGCTCGTAGTGTATTTTTAGCCAGCCGTATTTTCTGTTCTTCTGGTGTCTCTGCAGCGCGTGATCTTGTACGACGTTGTTGGTCTTTTGCAAGGCGTGCGTCATGGTGTTCTGTAGTCTCTGCAGCGCGTGATGTTGTACGACGTAGTTGTTCTTTTGCAAGGCGTGCCGCATGCTGTTCTGTAGTCTCTGCAGCGCGTGATCTTGTAGCACGTTGTTGGTTTTTTGCAAGGCGTGCCGCATGCTGTTCTGTAGTCTCTGCAGCGCGTGATCTTTTAGCCCGTTGTTGGTCTTTTGCGAGGTATGCCGCATGCTGTTGTGTAGTGTGTACAGTTGGTGGTCTTGTACTACTTTGTTGTTGTTTTGCAAGGTGTGACTCATGGTGTTCTTGAGTTTGAGTGGATGTTGATGTACTGGGTGTGTCTCTGTGTTTTTGTTGTTGGTGTTCTCGTTGTGTCGCTCTTCTGATTCTGGCTCTGTCTCTTTGTTGTGCAAGGCGTGTTTGGCGCTGTAGTGTTTGATTATCAGGTGATGTTGTGTGTGTGTGTGTGTGTTGATGATTTTGTGTGTTATGATGCTGTGTGTTTATTTGTCCCTTTGATGTAGCTGGTGTGTGTGTATTATATGGAAGTAGTGTGTGATGTTGCTGTGTGGTATCTGTTAGTGTTGATGTTGTGTTTGTGAGTATTTGTTGTTGAGCGATTGTGTGTTTTTGTGTGAGTTGGTTGTTTTGATTTTGTGTGTGCATTTCAAAGTGTGTGAAATTTGTGTGTGCATTGTGTGTTGTATTAGATATGGTTGTTGTGTGTGTGTGTGCGTGTGAGGTTCATTGTCAGGGTGTGTATGTTTAGTTTTGCGAAGGTGTTTTTTTGGTGGCATGTTTTGTGTTGGCAAGAGGTGTTGTTTGTGTTGTTGTTTTGAAGTGCGGTATTGTAGGTGGTGTAGAGGTGTTGTGTGTGTAACTTGAGTTGTTTAAAGTATATTGTGTGTGTGTGTGTGTTGCGGTAGGTGTGATGTGTGATGTTAGCAAAGTGTTGCAGTGTGTGTGTGTTTAGTATACTTCCCGATGTTGTTGTGTCAACGGAGACTTGGATGGAACAGCGTTCAGGTGTAGAGGTGTTCAAGGCATCCGGCAGTGGTCTGTGAAAGGGTTGTAAATGGGTTAAGTGTGACAGTATTTATGGTTGTTTACTGGTTGTTGTGTGGTGTGTGTGTGTGTTTGAATCTTATGTGTCTTGGTGGTTGATTGTGAGTGTTGTGTGAATGTTGTTTGTGTGTGAATAGTGTGTGTATGTGTACTTTTTTAGTGGTGTGTGTGAGTATTGGTTGTGTGTGAGTGTGGGGTTGGTGGTTGTGCGAGTGTGGTGTGGGTATGTGTTTGTGTGTTGTTGATTGAGTGTGGTGTTTGTGGGTGGGTGAGTGTGGTGTTGTGTGTTATGTGTTGGTGATTGAGTGTGCGGTGTGTGAGCGAGTGAGAGTTGTGAGTCTTGGGTGTGCGAGTGGTGGTGGGGGGTGTGATTGAGTGTTATTTGTAAGTGTTGGTTGTGTGTTGTGGGTGTATGTGTGAGTGTTGTTTGTTTGGTGCTCAGAGGTGTGTGTGTGTGTGTGTGTATGTAGGAATTTTTCTTGTGTTTGGTGCAGGTGTGTGTGAGTTATGTGTGGGTGTTGTGTGTGTTGGTGAGTTGAGTGTTTGTGCAAGAAATGACACAGACGGCTCCAGTTTAATGGTGTTCCAAATATAATTTATTTAAACGAAGAGCTGAGTTAGCGTGGCGTAGGGGGTGTGTTGCTGTACACGTTTGGGGGGGGTGGGGGGTTGATGTCAAAGGGGGTTTGGTGGTCAGCCGTGTGAATTTAAATTTAATTGAGTGTAGTGTGTCTAGGAGCAAGGTGAAGGGGAGGTGTGTTTCCAGTGGTTAGGGTGTTGTTGGGAGTTATGGGATTGTTGAATAGTTGTTGTGTGTGGCGTATAAGCACAGGAGTGTTGTGTGTGGATGAGGTGGTGTTGTGTGGGTGTGTGTGACTGTTGTGTGTGTGAGGTGAGTTGGGGAGGTGAGGAGCATCCCGCGATGTGGGCGTGGGGGGGGGGGTTGATGTGTGCGTGGGGGATGTGGGGTGGAGGGTGGGGGTATTGGTGCGTGGGTGGATGTTGGGGTGGAGGGTGGGGAGTGGGCGTGGGATGTGGGGTGGGACGGGTGGTGATGTGTGTGGGGGTGGGGGATGATTGGGGTGGGGTATTGGGCTGGGGGCTGGTGGGGTGGAGAGGGTGGGGATGGGCGTGGAGGGGAGATGTGCGGTCGTGGGGATTGGGGGGTGGGAGGTGGGTGCTGTTGGCCGTGGGGGGGAATGGTGGGGGATGTGGGCGTGGTGGATTGGGTGGTGAGGGTGGGAATGTTGGGCGTGGGGGATGTGGGGTGGGGAGATGTAGGCCGTGGGTGGTATGTGGTGGTGGGAGGTTGGGGCGTGGGGGATGTGGGGTGGGGGCGTGGGGGAATATGTGGGGTGGGGGATGTGGGTGGAAGGGTGGGGGCTGTGGGTGGGGTGATGGGGTGGGAGGGTGGGGGTGATGTGGGGTGGGATTGGCCGTGGATGTGGGTGGGTGGTGGATGTGGGGCGTGGGGATGTAGAGCGTGGAGGGTGGGGGAGTGGCCGTGGGGGATTGTGGGGTGGGAGGTGGGTTTTGATGTGGGGGGGGGTGATGTGTGCTTGGGGTGTGGTGGTGTGTTTGTGGTTGATGTGGTGGTGTGGGTGGTATATTTGGCTGGGGGGGTGGGTTGATGTTTGTTTGAGGGTGTTTTCTGTTTTGTTTTTTTTTGTTTTTTCTTTGTGGTCTTTTCTTCTTTTTTTTCTTTTCTTGTTCGTTCGTTTTTTTTTTTTCTTCTTCTTTTTCTTTGCTTCTTTCTTTCTTTTATTTTCTTTTCTTCCTCTCTTTTTTTATCCTTTTCTTCTTCCTTCGTTTATTTGTCTTTCTCTTCTTCATTTTTTTTCTTTTCTTCTTCTTTTTTTTTTCTTTTCTTTGCTTCTTTTTTTTCTTTTCTTCTTCTTTTTTCTTATTTCTTCTTTTTTTTTCTTTCTTGCTTTTTTTATTTTCTTTTCTTCTTCTTTTTTTCCTCTTTCTTCTTCTTTTTTCCCCCTCTTTTCCTTCTTCTTTTTTCCTCTTTTCTTCTTCTTTTTTTCCTCTTTTCTTCCTTCCTTTTTTTTCCCTCTTTTCTGCTTCTTTTTTTCCTCTTCTCTTCTCTCTTTTTTCCCCTCTTTCTTCCTTTTTTTTTCTTTTCTTGCCTTCACTTCTTTTCTTCTTTTTTCTGCTTCTTTTTTATCTTTTCTTCTTCTTTTATATTCCTCTTTTCTCTTTCTCTCTTTTTTTATCTCTTTCTTCTTCTTTTCTTCTGTCTTTTTTTTTCTTTTCTTGCTTCTTTTTTTTTTCTTTTTTTCTTTTTTTGTTTTTCTTCTGCTTCTTTTTTTTTCTCTTTCTTCTTCTTTTGTTTTTTCATTTT
>WSYH01003430.1:14274-67475 GCA_036426205.1 Ascaphus truei
TAATGGTGGTTAATGCTGAGTCGGTAGCCCTGGAGCAGAGTGTGGGGTGGGGGTGTGCGAGGGTGGTGTTTTGAAGAGGCGGTGTGTGGATGTGGGTGTATTTATAGAGAGAAGAGTCTGTACCTGATTGTTAGAAGGTGGTGAGGTAGCAGGTGGTCAGGGTTGTCCCAAAAAAGTTTCAAATCTGTCAGTTGTGCAAATGTCTCAGAGCAGTTAGGGTTAGGTGCAGCGATTCCCAAAGCTCAGTGAGGGGTGGTAGAGTGTGTCAGTGGTGTAGCTCAGTGAGGGGTGTGACAGTGTGTCAGTGTTGTTGGCCTTAGACCAATGAGAGGTGTGCGGGGGCGGGCATGGTGCGGGGTGCTGGCCGCAGACCAATGACAGGTGTGCGGGGGCGGGCATGGTGCGGGGGGGCGGGCATGGCCGACCAATGACAGGTGTGCGGGGGCGGGCATGGTGCGGGGGCGGGCATGGCCTGAGGCGGAGTGACAGGCCAAAGGTGCAATGGCATTGTCCCTAGGGACACCGGACATCCAGGCAGGCAGGCAGGCAGGCATACAGTGCTTTCAATAATATATTATAAGATTCGTCCAGTAATTTGTATTTGGGGAAAAAAATACTTCGATGAAGCTGCTATAGGGATTTTCTGTGGGTTTATAAAAGCCCAGATCGTTGGAATTGCTGCATCAATCATTCCTCACCTTTCTGCCCACTGTTCGTTTTTATAGCAGGTGTGGGCAACTTCATTTCTCAAGGGCCTCCAACAGGTCCTGTTTTTTAAGGATATCCATGCTTCAGCACAGGTGGCGACTGGCAGAGGTTCTGAGTTCTAAGACATAGACTCTTCGAATGAGCCACCTGTGCTGAAGCAGGGATATCCCGATTACCTGGCCTGTTGGTGGCCCTTGATGACTGGGGCTCTCCACCCCGGGTCTATAGTCTGCTTGGTATTTTTAATTTTCAGTATTTTGAGTTTCAACAGCCCCCGCCCCCCATATGTCGGCGGAATTATATTTCCTTATATCAGTTTCCATTCTGTTATCTGAGTGCCACACCGTCTCCGGTTTATATGTATCTCTGTTTTTCTTCCTTCCCGCTCCCTTACTTTACTGTGTGATGCTGCTCTCCTCATACAATAATGTGAACTTTGTGGGGTTTTTTTTTTTTTTTTTTTTTTGGACAATCAAATCCTGTCGCATTATTTCTGGGGGTAGAATATTCTTTACCAACTCATTCTTTGTAAGATTTTTTTTTTTTCCAGAAATGAGCAAACTTCCTTGTTTTTGTATTTTTACCTCCAAAAATAAATATAGTTTAGCTGATGGGGGCTAAAAGTTATACTCCATATTGAAGCATGTTCATTTTTAAAGCTGCAGTTGAAACGGCTGTTTAAAAAAAAAATAAAAAAAATCTGAACACACAAGTTATTAGCAACGTGCCGATCGATCAGCGAAGATTCGGCTCGGGGGGTTCACTAAATCTCTGTCAGCTGCAAAAGAGGACCCAAGATACAAAGTTCTGTGGGGAAGATCATGTGACCAGGCAGTCACTAGATGCAATTGGTGCACTGCCAGAGAGAGTGCAGGGCTCAAAAAGGGGTGTGTCAGAGCCTGTTTCAGAAGAGGAAGGGGATGTGGCTTTGTAAATGGTTGCTATAGAAACACAATTGCTTGTTACATTAGAGATTTAAAAATGTCTTTAAAATGTTTTTTTTTTTAATGCTACAAGTATTTTCTCATAGTACAGAACTGATTAAAAAAAAAAAAACACAGGATATTGCTTGAACTGCAGCTTTAACTAAAGTTAACATGTAAATAGTTTCCTTGTTGCAGCCGAAAGCTGTGTGTTTTATATCGTTTGTATCTGTTTTTTTTTTTACACTCTAATTTGGTCATTTACAACAAAAACAAAGTTGCAAAAACTTCTAGTGGGTTTTCTTGGGTTATGAAAAGACGGCTTTATTTCTCGGTGTCATGGGATGCCATGTGATTCACTCACGGGAGAGGTTCCCATGAGCTTTCTATGTCAGCTGATCAGGATTTACACAAAGTTCTTTATTAACTATTAGCCCACTGGGGTTCTCTTATTTTGTCCTATTAGGGCAATACATACAGTGTCTCACTCTCATTCCTTCCGATACAGCAACCAGTGTCTTGTGGTTCTCCTGACACCCGTGGACCTCGGGATATGCAAAATATGCCATTGGTTCATTTGAAAGCTAAATAACCATAGTCGCACAGATAAACACAAAGAAATGAAGTACCCACACCAGCTATTAAAAGGACTATCTACAGAGAGCCTATGTATAGGGAAATCAGAATAGTGTAAATAATTGTTGGAAAGCATGTCAAGCAGAGTATGTTGCTTTATATTATAAAATAAAATAACTGCACATCTTATTCTTGTGTAAAACTGCCAATCTACTTCTTAGATTTTGCCAAGGCTTTTGATACTGTTGATGATGTTATTTTGCTAAACAAACTCCAGTGCTCTGGAATAGGGAAGCATGCTTTAAACTGGTTTCATTCCTACCTATCCGGTAGATCCCAACATGTGTCCATCTCAGGCTCTAACACCAATCCCTTGGATATCATCTGTGGTGTCCCGCAAGGCTCTGTTCTGGGGTCCCTAATCTTCTCAGTGTTCATGAATGATCTTCCAACTGCTTGTAAGGAAGCCTCAATACACATGTATGCAGATGACACAATCTTATATGCACACAGCCCTAACCTCTCTGACTTTGGACATGTACTTCAATCTGACTTTATGAGACTTGAAAATTGGATTTTCCAAAACAAACTCTTTTTAAACACTGACAAGACTGTGTATTTTGGGCCAAGGCTAAATTTCTAAAGGTTCCTATGAATGAGCTCCAGATCAGAACCAATTCTAATACTATCCTAGCGCCTCTTACTAGTTTAAAACATTTGGGCTTATGGTTTGACTCCCATTTAACATTTGGGTTGCACATTGATACCCTGATATCCAAAACCAATGCCAAACTAGGTGTACTTTATAGGAACAAATCCTCCCTAAGTCTGCTGGTCAGAAAGCGCAACGTACATCAGATGCTGATGTCAATTCTAGTCTATGGGGACATCTTATATGGCACGGCACCCCAAACTCACCTTGGCAAACTTGATACCCTCTACAACTCAATATGCCGTTTTGCCCTCCAATGCAATTACAACACACAAAACTGTGAAATGCTCAAATAGCTAGATTGGTTATCACTTGAGTCTAGGCGCAAAGTTCATCTTTCCTGTCTTAACGTCAAATACTTTCTGGGCAAGCTACCCGCCTACCTGAATACGCTCCTCACCCCAACCACATGCAGCTGAGAACTGACTCCAAAAGATTTAATGGTCCCATGGTTCAACAAAGTATCCGGCCGCTCCTCCTTCTCTTACCGTGCACCACACAACTGGAACAGTCTACCGGAGACTCTCACAGCTACCACCAGTCTAAGTTCTTACAGATCAGATTAAAATGTGAGACAGCATTTGTTTTGTAACTGTTATATACGCCTATAATATATAATCTTTAACTGCATGCAATGTCTTGTATATAATGTATAACCCTTTTCACTTAATGTAACTACGTATTTGTCATAACTCTAGGCCCAGGACATACTTGAAAACGAGAGAGAACTCTCAACGTTTAATCCTGGTAAAACATTTTATAAATATATAAAATAAATAATTTTGTGGTGTTTTTTATGCAGTGTTGTATTCTGCCTACAGTACAGCTCTCACTGACCTATATGCACTTTGTTATAGACTAGACTGCATTCAGTAAATGGGAGCATTGTGGTAGTAAATGGGAGTTATTCTTGTGTTCCTGATTGTGGTGCAATTAGCACTAATGCATTTCCTTATCCGTGAATCCCAGAATACACTTTATATCTGGTGGGATCGGGGTTCACTGCAGAACTTGGGTCATCTGTGTGACCGTAACGGATCTTAAGTACAAGTACTCCAATAAAGCCTCGGTTCTGAAAGCTTCTACTTTATAATGTGCTATCTATGAGTTGGATTAAACAACTTGTTCCATCTTCCCTAATTGGATAAAACAACCACCACAAAATGTAAAAACCTTACAAATTTAACTTGGATCAAATTCAATAACACTCAACATTTAAATCTTACTTGTATGACCTGAGACTAGTTAATGTTTTTATTAATTTGTTTGTAAAAAAATGTATCTATTCTAAGAAGTACTTGGTCTTAAAATAGCTAAAAGTTTATCTCCAAAGGTTACACAAAATAAGTAACTAAATATTTGTTTTACAGAAAATATTTATACGCTATTTTTTTCCCAAGGCACTAGTTGCCTATAAACAGGCACAATATTCAGTGCTTCTCGTGAATATGCAGGACCTCTGTGTGTTTAGAAACTTAAAGCAAAGAAAGTTCAGCTTTACTCCCAGGACGAGAGGGTTTTCGACACCATTGTGAGGTCTCTGCCAGTTGTGGATTAAGACCCTCGGCACCAAGACTTTAGGGGCCCTTTCTTTCCCAAACATTCTCCATGTCTGTGCTTCACCTTTTCTCACCAATACTGCTCTCCTCACCCTCACATCCCCGTCATCCACCCACCCCGATGGCTCGGTGCAGGGACATGTGCAGAGCCTCGGCTCTTCCCTTCTCTGGCGGCATCATATGGAGTCATCTCCCCCTGCATGGGCCTGTCATTATGGCTCCGTGACATCAAATAGCGGTGCGTTGCCATAACGTGATGTCGCCGCGCCATGTTGTCATGGCAACACAGCGCCACAGTGTGTCCCGTTGTCATGGCAAAGCAACACCAATTTACATTGTGGAGCTATAATGACGGAAGCATCTCAGGGGGAGATACCGGGAGGGGAGTCGATGCCACCGGAGAAGGAAAGAGAGTTACTGAGGCCCCGCGCCCTTCCCCCGTAATCGGTTTAATTATCGTGGAGGAGAGCGCAGGGCCTTTGTAACCGCGGGGCTAGGTGCTGCGGCACCAATGGCCCTGCATCAGGCCTGTCCTGCTGTTTGTGCATGTCTGTCATCACTTGTATGTGCAGTAACTGTTTATGTAATACACATATCTCTTTACACCCATTGTACCTCGCTGTGGAATATTTTGACGCTTTACAAATAAACAATAATAATACTTCTGTGTATTTACTCTACCCTTTGAACTGAGAAAGATTCAAAGTGTAGCCGAATAGTCTGTGATAAACAATACTATGTTTGTTTTATTATGGTTTTGGTTAACAGTGGAGCCCTTTAATGTAGCCATCCATATGAACATTGGAACCCCTTAACTGCAACCATGTATACTAACATTGGAACCCCATAACTTGCAGCGATGCATGCTAACATTAGAACCCCATAACTTGCAGCGATGCATGCTAACATTAGAACCCCATAACTTGCAGCGATGCATGCTAACATTAGAACCCCATAACTTCAGCGATGCTGCTAATATTAGAACCCCATAACTTGCAGCGATGCATGCTAACATTAGAACCCATAACTTGCAAGCGATGCATGCTAACATTGAACCCCATAACTTGCAGCGATGCATGCTAACATTAGAACCCCATAACTTGCAGCGATGCATGCTAACATTAGAACCCCATAACTTGCAGCGATGCATGCTAACATTAGAACCCCATAACTTGCAGCGATGCATGCTAACATTAGAACCCCATAACTTGCAGCGATGCATGCTAACATTGGAAGTTCCCACTAGATTTAGGAGGCTAAGGCCGAGTTTAGGCTGGGAGCCTCAAGACAGGGAGTGCGCGCGTCTGTATGAGCGCTCTTCAGTCTGTTGAGCGATGTGTGCTCATCCCCAGCAGACCTAGCCAAGCGTTGAGGAGACGTGGGAAGTTTGTTTCTGTGTTTACTTTAAAATCTTGAATGATTTCGTTGGCTGCCGAAATACACGTGACGCTGCTGCAGCATGAAAAAACTACTTGAGTTGTATCTCCGAACTGTAGCAGCGTCAACTCTGTACTTGGGCGCCACGGGTAGCTCCTACCCTGAAAACGGATACTGTATTTCATCACTTTGTTCCGAACGTTCGCGCGCATTTCGCGAAGCAACCACCCTGAGCTCTGCCTAGGAGTAAATCGATTGGACCTTCTATTGACATGTCTTGGGATGAGAAGTGGTCGGTGTACCTTGATATATTATATAGTGGTACTGTGTTTGATTTACAAAAGATCTACATTTATTAAACTAAAAGAAATTCATTTATTCTTTCATAAAGAACATTACTCATTTTTTAAATTTGTAAATGCAAAAGGCAGCGGTGAAAAGTAGCAGCGCTGCAAACACCCTGTTACCCTCACACTTCAACTGCTGCTGGTCAGGGAGAAGGAAGGTACATACCGGAAGACGACCAGATTTAAATGGCCAGTTCTGGCCAGCATGGAAGCAAGGTGTTTGCACTTTGTGGCAACCTAATTATTAGGTACATACATTGGGTAATAAATTGTAGTGTGACCTTCACGTATCGTAAGAAAATGTTACTGCTCAAGTTGTGTGTTTGCATCTCTGATACTAGAAGGTGACATTTGTTCCCAGTGCAGTCCCACTGGTGGCCTGAATCATGCAACCATAGCATTACCATTAAAGTATTACAGGCATACCCCGGTTTAAGGGCACTCACTTTAAGTACACTCGCGAGTAAGTACATTTCGCTCAATAGGCAAATGGCAGCTCACGCATGCGCCTGTCGGCACGTCCTGAACAGCAATACCGGCTCCCTACCTGTACCGAAGCTGTGCGCAAGCTGGGAGACTATAGAGCCTGTTACAAATGCGTTATTTACATCAGTTATGCACATATATGATGATTGCAGTAAGGTACATGCATCGATAAGTGGGGAAAAGGTATTGCTTCACTTTAAGTACATTTTTGCTTTTCATAAATGCTCCGGTCCCATTGCGTACGTTAATGCGGGGTATGCCTGTACATCAGAATGAAACAAAAATATGAGACACCTATAAGTAATCTTAGAATAATTGCTTAATCGTTTAAGCTGGGCATAATTCCCTATGTGATATCACTTTATTTAACTGCCTTTTTCATGGCACTGGCAAAGTGCCCTCCCATGGGTGCTGATTGATTTTCTCCAACAGGGAGGGAACAGGCACTTGACCATGGAGTCTTCTTTTCAGGGTCCGTTCCTAAAAGAAATAGCAAACCCTAATTATTATTATTTGTATTTATTATTCCTCGAGGATAATTGAATTCTGTGATGTAAGTGGGACTGCCCCTCTAAATGCAGCGTGTGCACACCCGGAGGTTATGTAGAACACTTATGCAGCAGGCTGGCATTCCAGACATGTCTTAGCCAGTAACGGCATATTTCAGGTCTGTGATGTTGTTTATGTAGCAGAGTGATAAAGGGACGGGCATTGTTAGCTCAGGAAAGCTTTCTATAAAGAATTTGCTAATATAATTCTCTTGCTTAAATAAATGCAGACACATGCCCTGCCGCTCAACCATAATATCAAGTATGGGTAGGTATAGGTAAAAAAAACTGCGGTGCAGACGGGAGAATGAAGCAGCAAGAGCACATATATGTGAATCCGCGGGGGACTTCAGAAAGGTTCCCATATAGTTGCACTCATTCAGTTAATAAGTGGGAGAGAACTCTGGGGTCTTAAATTGCAATACTAGAACAAAAGATCACCAAATATTGGTGATGGCTCCTAAATGTACTCCGAATTGAAAAAAAAACAATAACATTTTATTAACATATATTACAACAATGTGATCTATTATGTACAGTGTAGATATAAAATCCCCAGTGGTGGCGTAGGATCGATGTAAAGGCAATGCTACCACAATAAGTGTGGGTGCTGTACTCTACAGGTGTATGTGTGTAGGCAAAGATACTAAGATACAAATAGACGCTAGGAGATATGGATAGAATGTATCTAGTTAACTCCAGATATGTCCAAATACTGTATGTATTAAATTGTGTGTCCTATCTATCCTATTTATCCTATCTCCAATAAAGAATATCACTTGTGAGCACATTTACATGTCCTAGACAGGTCTGCAACCCTGCCTTTCAACCAAATGGCTTTTCAGGCAAAAGGTGACACATGGTTTGCTCATTTGCATGTCATTTCCCAGAATCCCTTGCTGCAGTGGGAGCTCTGTATGCTAGGTGATAAAGGTGAAAGGCAGGGTTGCAGACATGTCTAAGACATGTGAATGTGCTCACAAGTGATATTCTTTATTTGCTACATACTAACGGTGGAGGTTTTGTCACCTTTTTCTCCTACCATAACTTAAAATGTGTATGAGAGATAGATATAGCCAGTGCTCGACAAATCACCAAAAAATCTACTCGCCACACAAAAAAATCTACTCGCCACCTAGTACCAAACGTGTGCTGCTTGGGCCAATAGGAGCTCGCCACGATGTTAAATCCACTCGCCCGGGGTGAGCAAATGTATAGGTTTGTCGAACACTGGATATAGCTATAGATATATAAGATAGATATCACATGAAACGTACGTCGGGTTGTAGATGTCACGTCAACGTGGTGAGGCAGAGGATCAACGAGTTCCACAGAAATGGGTCGTATGGCGGTTTTACATCTACACTCACTGTTATTCACTAAGCCTTACTAAGTCCCACTACGGGATACACTCCATACCCCAGCATACCCACGGTATCCCTATACTCAGGGACCTACACTTGTGGGAGAATCTATCGGCAATCATTCACATGTATGCCGACAGCGGCACTACATTCTGACTCCGCTCTGGGGTGAGGCTTTTCCACACTTGCCATCCCTATGGATGTATTTGCGAGGTTGGGTGTGTGTGTGTGTGTGTGTGTGTGTGTGTGTGTGTGTGTGTGTATATATATCTGTATATCTATATATATCTCACTTGTGAGCCCGTTCACATGTTTTAGACTCAAGTGTCAAGTTTTATAGTGGTTTCAAGCTAAATTTGAACATTAAAGAACCCTAATAAACACCCTGTAAAAAAATAAGTAAAATAAGTTCAGGTAGGCAAATATGCTAATAGTGAGGAATCTGAAGTCCCATAAAGTACAGCTTCCAATGCCATGGTCTGTGATCAATAACGTTGGAGAGTGATTTAAAGTGTAGATATTTTAATACTTTATTGTGTGTGTGTGTGTGTGTATCGATATCTAGAACTATACAGTAGCTATATCTGTATCTAACTCCTTGATTGTGACCCAATCCTAGAAAAGGAGCATAGTGCCATTCTGTACCGGGTACTTCATAAAGGTGCCAGCTTTCGTGATGTACATTGTGCGCCCAAAGGAAGTAGGAGGTGTAAGGTCACCCTTGGTCACGTCTTTGGGGCAAAACATTATAAGCTGGATGCCCGGTTATTTGGGGGGAGACGTGGTGGTAACTGTATTTAAGGAGGATATTGGGGGGAGAGGATTGTGTGTGTGGCAAGGGGAGGAGGAGGAAATGAGGTTGAGCAGGGGGGGATTGAGGGAGCAGGATTAAATGAGATGGGGTAATTGAGTGATAGCGGAGGGGGGGGGAGAGAGTGATAGCGGAGGGGGGGAAGAGAGTGAGTGAGGAAGGGAGGGGTGGAAGAGACAGGGGGTGTGAGAGAAATACAGGTGTGAAAGGGGAGGGCTCAGCGAAGCTCTAGTCCTGGGCCCCAGGAAATCTGTCGGCGGCTCTGGCTGTTGTTGGCTGACTATCTGTGAGTAATAATCCATAGTAATTTAAGTAACTTTCTGTATCTGCTATTATAATTAGCACATGCATTTAGTGTCTAAAAGGGTTGGCTGTCTTCACAGTACAGTAACTAACTTAATCATGTATATTTGTATAGCACTGATAGGATATTGTTATACATGTCATTTTAGGTACATTTAGTGCCTGACGCTCTTATAAACGAATTGTTGTATGACTTAAACCACAGTGTGATTAGCACAGGGTCACACACAAAGTTCACACTGTGCAAAACCCGTGACTTTGATATAACTACAAACCCCCTTTGTGTAGGTCACAGGACAGGGCTGGGTGTAAGAAGAGGTTTGAGTAGGGGAGAAAAGGCTTCCCAGAATTTTATCTCTGCAAAGTGTAATTAGAGGAGCGTTCTCACTGAGCCACTCACAATATTCATAATATATTTAACAATCTTCCTCGTAGTTACCACGTTTCCATTTGTTGCCTATGGGAGATGTGTGCCGTGCCCAGTGTGTGCGGGAGGTGTGTGTGCCGTGCCCAGTGTGTGCGGAAGGTGTGTGTGCCGCGCCCAGTGTGTGCGGGAGGTGTGTGTGACGTGTCCGGTGTGTGTGACGTGCGCAGTGTGTGCGGGAGGTGCGTGTGCCATGCCCAGTGTGTGCGGGAGGTGTGTGTGCCGTGCCCAGTGTGTTCGGGAGGTGTGTGTGACGTATCTGGTGTGTGTGACGTGCCCAATGTGTGCGGGAGGTGTGTGTGACGTGCCCAGTGTATGCGGGAAGTGTGTGTGCCGGGCCCAGTGTGTGCGGGAGGTGTGTGTGCCGGGCCCAGTGTGTGCGGGAGATGTGTGTGACATGTCCGGTGTGTGTGTCGTGCCCAGTGTGTGCGGGAGGTGTGTGTGCCATGCCCAGTGTGTGCGGGAGGTGTGTGTGACGTGCCTGGGTGTGTGTGAAGTGCCCAGTGTGTCGGGAGGTGTGTGTGAAGGCCAGTGGGCAGCCGCCCGAGGGTGTGTGACGTGCCCAGTGTGTGCGGGAGGTGTGTGTGACGTGCCCAGCGTGTGCGCGAGGTGTGTGTGACGTGCCCAGCGTGTGCGGGAGGTGTGTGTGACGTGCCCAGTGTGCGCGGTAGGCGTGTGTGACGTTCCCAGTGTGTGCGGGAGGTGTGTGTGACGTGCTCAGTATGTGCGGGAGGTGTGTGTGATGTGCCCAGTGTGTGCGGGAGGTGTGTGTGACGTGCCCAGTGTTTGCGGGAAGTGTGTGTGACGTGCCCAGTGCATGTGGAAGGTGTGCGATGTGCCCAGTTCTACATTTTGATGTTACCAAATCCAGTACTGCTCCTCTCTTGGTTGGTTCCTGAATAATTTGGATCATGTCACTGTCTTTTAGCACCCTTAAAAACCTGTTTCATTTAGTTATACAGCTCAACCCCCTTATAACGCTGTGCTTGGGGTCCAAAGAATCACATTGTGTTATAAGCGGATCGCGTAAGAAATAATGTACTGTTGTATGCATTGTACAATAAAGTGTTTAAGATACCAATAATCGTGTTGTAAAGTATTCATTAATATGAAAATTGGGAGCCGCGCTTACATCACGTTATAAGCGGATTTGCGTTGTAAAGGATCGCGTTATAACGGGGTTGAGCTGTTCTTCTAATATTACCCCAGTTAATGTCTGGATAATTTCAAATCGCCCATTATTAAAACATGGCCCAGTATTGCCTCTTTCTACATTTGTAAAAGTAGTTTGGCATCCTAAATCTCACAGATATATATTTTGTGCTTTTACAGCAGGTATGGAAATATCCAGGGTGCCTAAAATTCGCCCCCTGCCTGCCTTGCAGTGCGACAATGACTGACTTGTTGGTCACAGCTGCGACCGGCAACAGCAACCCCAATCCTGCTTCTCTAGAACGACATCAAAGCAGGATCGAGCGTGCTGGGACTGGTCACGACGGTCGCTCAGTGTGGAGTTCTGGGGTACTGACGTACAGAGCCGCCAACAAAAGATAGGGGCAGAATTTTTAGGAGCCAAAGTTGAGTGGCAAGGGGGGAGAGACAAAAATGTGCTGGGTGACCCCCTCCACCTCCCTGCCGCTAAAACTGTGGCTCCTAAAAATTCTAGCTGGCTCCTAAGTTTTTATTTTTTTAAATGTTGTCCAACCCTGGTTTATAGCATATCCTTACAAAAAAAAAATTGGTACTTCCCTCCACTACAAATATCTATCCACAATGTGTCTACATTTTGATCAATCCCTTCATAAACATTGTCCCTTTACAATTGGTTTTAAATCTGATTTAGCATATGAACATACTCCACCACCTCTTCTATTTACAGTGTTCCCCTCTCGTCTGGCAGCACCCTCTAGGTCTTTAAGTCAGTGCAGTTGGTTTCACCCTATTTCTTCTTCTGCTCAAAGATCAAGTGTGCTTGCAGTCACTTTTTTTTTTTTGTGCTCTTCCAGTGTGGGGCGAAGGCAAGCAGGGATTCATTTGGGTACCTCTTGACTTATAGGGCACATGACCATCAGAAGACTAAAGGGCAATGATGTGGGAAGACAACAGTGACTTTTAAAAGTAAAAGGGATTGAGGTTGTGGGAGGTAGGATTTGGAAGCACTGATACCCATAGGCAGCCGTTGCCGTTACCTTCCCTGGAGCTGTATCTGATAGAGCAGCTGTGGGAGCTACGGAGGCTGCAGCTCTGGTCAGCCGTGACGATGCTGGCACCAGCCAAATCATACCATTAATATTCCTTCTAGATAGGACCGTGGTCGGCATGCAGTATGAGTGTGGCTAATTACATGACGAATTAATGAGACTGGTGGATGCCATGCTCGACTGCCTGAGAAATGCTCTCTTTGTAGCATCCATTTAAAATGATGAGTATGTTCTGGCCTTTTTTGTAGATGGCCGCGTTAAGGAGTGAATGAAAGATTGGATGCCATGGGTGAAGCCGACACAGTACCGGGAGGGAATTATGTCTGCAGTGCAAGTGTAGATGGGGGAGGAAAGGCAGAGGGAGGAGGACTGTAAAGGTTTATGGTGTTACTCAGGGGTGGCCAGCTTCTCAATGTCTCAAGGGCCACCAACAGGTCAGGTTTTCAGGATATCCCTTTAGCTGAAGCAGGGATATTCTGAAGACTGACCTGTTGGTGGCACTTGAGGAATGGAGTTGACCACCCCTGGTCTAACTCATAATGGAGATAGGGGGTGACAACTTAAATATACCAGTAATTGATAAAGAGCAGAACCATCACTGGAGAGTAGTAAGCATCGGGGTACTACTGATGTAGTCATAGCGCAGGCAGTTTTACGTCTTACCTTAAGTGATATTTCAACAACAAGCCATGGCATAAGAAAAGTCGGTGATGATAGTGTTGTTGGCAGCCAAGGTAGTTCTCTCATGACATGCTGCCATATTAGGGTGTGTGTCCATGTGTGTCCGCTTCCCTTTCAGGTTTCACCGTTTTCTCTACAGCTTCCACCTCTTTGTCAGCCTAAAAATGAGAGATAAAAGTTCTGGTAAAAGAGCAGCCTCCTCCCACACATCCCTAGGACCAGCACCCATTAAACCATCTCCTCACCGCTCCAACATGCCCCTTCCTGTGGGAGGAACCCGTGTTCTAAGAACACTTCTCCTTCTCTCCCCCCTCCCCCACACTCGAACTGGTAGCGGCTGTGATTTACTAGTCAAGTCACTGCCACGTCGCTCAGTGAGAAGCGGGGGATAGGAGAGCAAGAGCCATGCAGGGGGTGTGGGCTGAGCTAGTTAGAGCCGTCCTGTACTCTGCCCACCCCTGCTCTCAATGCGCACTGTGGCAGGGGACGGGAAGGTGTGTCACAAATGCACACTGCTTCAGACGGGAAGGTGAGAGCGGTACCTGTAATTCCACCACTCCCTAACAAAATGCTTGCTCCTAAATATTTAATATTTTTGTCCACCCTGGCACAGATTATGTAGAATTGTTGTTTTAAACCAAATTAAATTTCAATTTATTGTCTGTATGCTGAGCTGAATGATTGAATTGAGTCTCCAACGCCACCTGTAGTACCACCTTGCAAACAAACACATACCACCATACCCACATACACGTGACATGTCCACGAGTGAGAGCATGTCTGACAGGCAAAGCTGAACTCTGTTGACCAGTGCCACCACCATCATCACTATCACCTAAGACTTGCGTGCAAACACCAAATGGGGAAACCCACTAATATCAAAGAATAGGATAATGCCAGACATACTGTATGGCATATTTTGCCACAATTCGCTACCACCTGTGCCATCTGTCATTTACCATTATATAAATAACAAGAATGATACAATATATTGTATGCTTAAACGACTCACTGAGTGAGAGCATCAAACCCAGAGTTACAGCAAGTGGCTCCAACTGGGCATTGTACCATACACAAGTACCACCAGGTTGCCCATTTCTATTGCCTAAATGTGAAGGTGTCCGCTCAGAAGCACAGTAACACACTAGCGGTACCAGACGTGTATGATGATACTAGTTGGACAAACCCATTATCAAATTCAGTATTTGGCAGGGGGAAGGGGTGCAGTAGATTAGTCTATGGGTGAGGGGGGTGGGAAGGAACAGGAGGAAAGTCTCATGAGGAGAATGATGTTTACTGGGTTAGCCAACCCGCTGTGTCCTTTTCCTAAATGAGTGTGTGTTGCTATTAGTCTGCGGGATGTTACCACAGAATGTAGTCTTCCAGTAGCAGTTGTCATGCTTCGGCCCAACTCTCCCTGCCAATACCAGTTTTCCCACATAATAGGCACAACAGCGTAAATGATGCTCACAGGTATGCTAACATGGTTTCCCACTTCTTACTCCCAGTCCCTGCTGTGGGGATGGGGACTGCCTGTCTCAGCAGCCCTGGTGGCACTCTGTGACACACACCTACTGCTACCATTGCCCTATGGCTGCTAGTTCTGGTGTGGCCTTCCTATAACTAGAAGGTGTGGTCATTGGTGGAACTAACAGTTTGGTCTGTCTTCCCCTTCATACTCTGGTGGCACTAGTCCATTTAGAAGAAAACTGGTGCTCATTACATCACAAGGAGACCTGGATATGCAATCTCAGGTGGTTATGGTGCACAGGGGTGGTACCAAGATGGGCCTCCCTGACCCATGGAGTGCCATGGTGGCACTACAGATATTACAGTGGGCCACTACAGAACCCTGTACGCCCGGTGGGTGGTGACACTAAAATGTTACCTCACCCAGAATTATGTAGACCAGAGGACCCTCTTCTTAAGATGAATGCCACTTGGGATGCTCCAGGTTTCCATTTCTGCAACCTGGTTTCTCCTGTCTCCTGTCTCATCATTATCTTCATTCTTCTCCTCAATGTCTGAGCCATGACCACTACTCGACTCACAAGTGACCTAATATGCCCCCATGTCTGTATTTCCTCCAGCGGTATAATAGCAGCTGTAGCAGCAGCAAACATGTCGCCACCAGTCTCAGCCCTTCTACTATGGTGTACACTGTTGCTCTTTGACTCTCAGTCCCTGTAAACTCCTCCTCTGGATGCATGTGCCACTTATACTCAGACACTGGCTCTAACCATGATAAGGTTGAGGGAAAACCCTCCACCAGTGTCTAATCACTTACTGTCACAGGAGACCAGCGCTTTTAACACGTTTTACCTTCCGGGATCAATTCACTAGGCAGAACAAGCTAGTGGAATAAAATGAGGTTTATTCTGGTGAGACCAGCAGACATACAAATGATACACAAAACACAGAGAATACACACTTACTGGGAGTCTGGGGGAGACACTAGCCTAACTAGGTGAAGGGTGTCTACTTCAGAAGGCTTACCCTGTCCGCTCCTGGTCCAGAAACTTCATGGTTCCTTCCTCCAGGAAGATACCAGGCTATATCCACTAACCGCGAGCAAAGCGAAAAATAGAACTTGGCTGCAAAATGCAGGACTTAGTCTCAGCTACACAGGCTTCTCCGGCTAAAAACAAAGCTGGTTGCTCTGCTATTCGCAAAAGAGCAAATTTGAAAAGCCCGCCAGCGCCTGCCTCACCGACCTAAGCCTGAAATTGTCTGGTTCTCTGATCGGGCAGTCTCCATGCATAGATCCCGTTCTATATTTAACATGGTAAGGAGACGGGTGACCAGAGTACGGATCGTAATTCAGTCAGCCAATCAGAATGGGGGCTGGTCTGGCTGGTGACGTCAGAGGAAGGGGGTTGTCGAGCCGCCTAGAAAAGCCGGGTGAATGGGAAATATGAATTGGCCAATGGGAATTGTGCCTACAAGCAGCGGCTTCCCCGAGCCAACCCTTTGCCTCCCGCTGGGCAGACTCCACCCAGTCTGGCAATCCAAGTGTCTTCCCTGCGGGAGGCCCTTGTTCTCCGGACCCATTACTCCACCCTTCCCCGCTCACCAAACTGTTCTGGCATCTCTGGACTTCCCCTCTCCCCTTTGATTCATCATCTCTATGCAGACATCCCAGCACCTATGCAGATGCCCGGGCTGACTGTATAGAGATTAATACATACAGTATAAAACATAATACATTGTTTTATTAAGCTTGTAACACTTGGAGCGATTTATACCTGTGGGGAAATGGGTCGGGGATACTTTGGGTCAAAAACCAGGATTCTTGGGGACACTATGTAGCCCCGGTGTAATTCACCTCGTTTTCCCGCAGACCCTGCATGCACGTCGGGGAGAATTATGGGACTACCGGTAACTTTGTCCCCCGAACTCCTACACAGAATCTTAGTACACTTTGACCCAAATATCCAACCTTGAAACTCCCACTCCCGAAATCCCAGGTTTATTGTATAACAGGAAAAGGTCAAACACATAACAGGACAAGTTTTCGGTATATATACTGTGTCCCTAGCTTATGGTGTTACTTAGCTACCAGGGACCCACGGTTTTCAGGGGTAACCAGTCGGGCTTCACCTTTATTATGAAGACCGGCTCCCCCCTACCGTCACACTTACTTCTGGGCTAACGTCTTTAAAAACCTGAAGTCACTGCTGAGTGATTAGAGTGGGAAAGTTCCCTGCTCCATTTCTTCCACTTCTCCTTCCCTGGGTGTTGATGATATGGTGGGGTCAGATCTTGCCTCCCACGCCCATCTGATTCTTCAGTGGGGCACAGGTGAGTCCTGTGATGCTCGGCCTCCCCTTGCTAATCCTCCTTCCCTTCCTCTCCATGTTTAATAATTATAAATTATATATATATTATAAATATAACACACACAAAATGAAAAGGATAAAATTAGTAAAATAAAAGTAAACCTATAACTACTGTATACTAAAACGTGTATAAAAAAAATAAACTAACAATAAATAGCTGTTAACCAATAAACTATACATATACACTATAAACAATATACACTATAAATTATACAACTACAGAAACCCTGATACAACTGATAACTATATAAAACTTGACTAACTATAACTAAACATAGTTAGATAGTATGGGACAGTATAGTTCTAACTATAACTAAACATAGAATTATACTGTCCCATACTATCTAGCTAACTATAACTAAACATCGAATTATACTATGCCATACTATCTAGCTAACTATAACTAAACATAGAAATTAACTGTCACCATTACTAATCAGCTAATATACTAAAACATCGACTATACTAGGCCATTACTATCTAGCTAACTATAACTAAACATAGAACTATACTGTCCCATACTATCTAGCTAACTATAACTAAACATAGAATTATATTGTCCCATACTATCTAGCGAATCATACTTAAACAAAAATAAACTTTTAATCAAATTAAAATGTCTGACTCTCTCTCGTGCTAAATGTATCAGTAATCTGGCGAAAATATTGTACCCAATACTATTTCCATGAAATCCAGAGCAGTATGATGGACGGTTGAGAAAGTTGCCACGAAAAAACTCAAAATGTGCTAGAAAAACAGCTTTTCATAAAGCTATTTTGCAGACGTTTGCACGGATTGGGCCTTCTAGCGAGTATGAAGTAATGTGACTTCGGAGAAGCCATTAATGTGATTTACATTTGGTAACTTACACCTCTTCTGAGAGACATAAAGGCAAACATGACTACGTATGTGTTAGTAGTGCAGTCTGCTGCGAAATCTCCCAGTTCTGTATCGGCGGGGAGAATAAGTCCACGGGATAGATACAGATGGCGTGGTCTCTGGTGGAGCAGTGATGCGTGGCAGCCGTCCCTGCCAGTCCCTTTTTAAAGAACATATGTTTAAACAGATGAGATGCTTTTCTAGAAACAAAGTGATTAACAAAATGAGTGCCAATAATAACATGTAATAATTGCATGCAAAACCAGCAGAGCCGGGCCAGAAAAGATTTAGTATGCTGTGGTTGCAAACAGCTTGTAGCAGATGGGCTTGTAATGTAATTAGGAATCTTTGTGTTAAATGAGGCATTATTTAAATTGGCTGCTAATTTTCCCATCTATTAACCTGCTGAAGAATATAAAGAGAAGGCTCTCTAAGTGATTTCTGGTGGTTGAGCATTACGCAGACAGTTTCTTAACCTGCCCTGTTACAGCGGGGTGGGGGGGAGAGAGCGAAGCAATAAGGCAGGGGTCTCAAACTCTGTCCTCAAGGGCCACCAACAGGCCAGGTTTTATGGGTATCCCTGCTTCAGCACAGGTGGTTCAATCAGTGGCTCAGTCTCCAATGTCGACATAAAACCTGGCATGTTGGTGGCCGTTGAGGACTGAGTTTAAGACTCTCCTGCAATAAGGCAACTAAAGGTACCTACAACTGGTTTTGTGGAGGTGTCAGTCCCCATGGTGCAAATGTGCATCCCCATGTACAGTACTTGTATTTCCCAAACGTTGGTCCCAGAAGACTATAGTGCCGGCCTGCACAACTGCTTGTACTCCCTGTGCGGCCCGCGATGCCCCCCCCCCCCCCCCCCCCCTCCCCGCCCACAGGGGGGAGGGGGCCCCCCATGGCGCCCCCCCCCCCCCCCCCCCCCGCCCCCTCTGCCGCCACATTGAAGGATTGCTAGCATCGTGATGCCCTCCCCCCCCCCCCCCAACCCCGGTCTGCCTATTAGGGAAGGATCCAGCAGTTTGATGCGATCCCCTGCAGGCAGAGAGGAGAGAAGGAACAGAGCTGAGGCCGGTCTGACTGCAGAGGGTGGGGGCGGGGTTAGTGGCAGCGGAGCCTGTTGGTGAGAGCAGGAAGTGAGGTGCCTGCTGCCAGGGACCAAGATGGCTCCCCCGCCCTCCAGCCATGCTCCACAGTGAAAGGTAGGACACCCTCCCCCCCCCCCCAGGAGATGTCTTCAGAGCTAGTGGCGACAGTGTATCAGTTCAGTGCGGTGGTGGCGTGTGGCCGTGTTGTGGCATGTGGCAGTGTGGCGTGTGGGACTAGTGTCAGTGGGCTAGGGCAGTGTCAGAGGGTCGGTGTGTGGGTCAGGGTCTGAGTGTCTGTGCGGGTCAGGGTCTGAGTGTCTGTGCGGGTCAGGGTCTGAGTGTCTGTGCGGGCGGGTCGAGTTCTTGGAGGTAGGGTCTGAGTGTCTGGTGCGGTGGTCAGGGAGTCTGAGTGTCGTGCGGGTCAGGGTCTGAGTGTCTGTGCGGGTCAGGGTCTGAGTGTCTGTGCGTGGTCAGGGCTGAGTGTCTGCGGGGTCGGGGTCTGAGTGTCTGTGAGTCTAGGGTACTGAGTGTTCTGTGCGGGTCAGGGTCTGAGTGTCTGTGCGGGTCAGGGTTAGTGTCTGTGCGGGTCAGGGTCTGAGTGTCTGTGCGGGTCAGGGTCTGAGTGTCTGTGCGGGTCAGGGTCTGAGTGTCTGTGCGGGTCAGGGTCTGAGTGTCTGTGCGGGTCAGGGTCTAGGTCTGTGCGTGTCGGGTCGTGTGAGGGGTAGGGTGTGGTATGTGGCTGTGATCAGGTTTGTGTGCGGGCGTGTCAGTGTCGTGGTCGTGAGGGTCATGTGTCTGTTGCGGTGTCGGGTGGTCTGGTGCGGGTCACGTCTGCGGGGCAGCTTGTGGGGTCAGCGCGTCGTGCGGGTCAGCGTCTGTGCGGGTCAGCGTCTGGGGTGTTCAGACGTCTGTGCGGGTCAGCGTCTGTGCGGGTTCCGTCTGTGGGGTCAGCGTCTGTGCGGGTCGCGTCTGTGCGGGTCTGCGTCCGTGCGGTTGCGGTCTCGTGCGGGTCTGCGTCGTGCGGGTCTGCGTGTCTGTGTCTGTGCGGGTCTGCGTGTCTGTGTCTGTGTCTGTGCGGGTCTGCGTGTCTGCGTCTGTGCCTGTGCGGGTCTGCGTCTGTGCCTGTGCGGGTCTGCGTCTGTGCCTGTGCGGGTCAGTGCCTGTGCGGGTCAGTGCCTGTGCGGGTCAGCGCCTGTGCGGGTCAGCGCCGTGCGGGTCAGCGCCTGTGCGGGTCAGCGCCTGTGCGGGTCTGCGCCTGTGCGGGTCTGCGCCTGTGCGGGTCTGCGCCTGTGCGGGTCTGCGCCTGTGCGGGTCTGCGCTGTGCGGGCGTCTGCGCCTTGGGCTGCGTGCGGGTGCGCCTGTGCGGGTCTGCGCCTGCTGGGTTCTGCGTCGTGGGGTCTGTCGTGTGCGGGTCTGCGTCTGTGCGGGTCTGCGTTGTTGCGTCTTGTCGCTGCGGGTGCGGGTCTGTGCGGGTCTGCGTGTCTGCGTCTGTGCGTGTCTGCGTCTGTGCCTGTGCAGGTCTGCGTCTGTGCCTGTGCGGGTCAGTGCCTGTGCGGGTCAGCGCCTGTGCGGGTAGCGCCTGTGGTGCGGGGGTCAGCGCCTGGGGTCAGCGCCTGTGGGGTCAGCGCTGTGGGTCAGCGCCTGTGCGGGTCGCGGCCTGTGCGGGTCTGCGCCTGTGCGGGTCGGCCTGGTGGGGTCGGCGCCTGTGGGGTTGCGTGTGCGGGTCTGCGCCTGTGCGGGTCTGCGCCTGTGCGGGTCTGCGCTGTGCGGTGTCTGGCCGTCTGTGCGGTCTGCGTCTGTGCGGGTCTGCGTCTGGGGGGTCTGCGTCTGTGGCGTTGCGTCTGTGCGTGTCTGCGTCTGTGCCTGTGCAGGTCTGCGTCTGTGCCTGGCGGGTCAGTGCCTGTGCGGGTGTGCGGGCATGTGCGCTGGGGGTCAGCGCCTGTGTAGCGCCTGTGGGGTCCGCGCCTGTGCGGGTCAGAGCCCTGTGCTGGTCTGCGCCTGTGAGGGTGATAGCGACCTGTGGAGTCGCGCCTGTGCGGGTCTGCGCCTGTGCGGGTCTGCGCCTGTGCGGGTCTGCGTCTGTGCGGGTCTGCGTCTGTGCGGGTCTGCGTCTGTGCGGGTCTGCGTCCGTGCGGGTCTGCGTCCGTGCGGGTCTGCGTCTGTGCGGGTCTGCGTCCGTGCGGGTCTGTGCCTGCACCTGTGCGGGTCTGTGCCTGCGCCTGTGCGGGTCTGTGCCTGCGCCTGTGCGGGTCTGCGCCTGTGCGGGTCTGTGCCTGCGCGGGTCTGTGCCTGCGCGGGTCTGTGCCTGCCTGCGCAGGTCTGTGCCTGCGCCTGCGCGGGTCTGTGTCTGTGAGTGATGTGGAGGGGGAGTATTATATGTGAGGGGGAGAGATGGGGGTGCGAGAGAGAGGGGAGTCTCGCAAAGGCTGCCGACACTGTGTGGGGGGGCGGGGGGGGGCGCAATGGAACAGTTGTCTTGAGCCCCAGGAAAGCACTCTACGGCCCTATCTGGTATGACCATCCTCATATCTCCCCCAGCACCCCTCATCACCCTCATATCTGGGTTGTGGGGGGGCGATATGATGATGATCTGTGGGGGGGGGGGGGGGAGAGAGAAGATATGATGATGATGATGATGATGATGATGATGATGATGATGATGATGATGATGATGATGATGATTTTACCCGTGCGGCCCAAATCAGTTTTCTTTGGAGCAGTTCGGCCCTTCTCACTTTACAAGTTGTGCAGGCCTGCTATAGTGGTAGCACAGAAAGCATTTCACAGTGTACTTCTTCAGGCTGATTTTTCCTGCCGTCGGTGCATTTCGATCACCACTGAAGGCTGATTTTAGGTACTGGGGCATTACTCTAGAAATATATATTATACAGAACAGGATCTGCCTGCTTCAGCACATGTGGCTCAGTCTTTGACCTGAGCCACTGATTGAGCCACTGTGTACTGAAGCAGGGATACCCTGAAAATCTGACCTGTTGGTGGCCGTTGAGAACAAACGGAAGGATCACTTTCAACAGGATTTGTTATGTCGCATGAAATGTAAACACTCTCCCACTTGTCCAGGTGGTGTGCGTATAAGGGTGTGTGCGTATAAGGGTGTGTGCGTATAAGGGGGTGAGCGTATAAGGGCTCGCAAATATTATGCTGCTTATTGCAATAGTTTTTTTTTGTTTCTATTTATCCCCATCTTTCATGTCTTGCTTATTCTGTGATTTTCTGTGTTCTCCAGTGTTTGAGCTAATGTACTTTACCCAGGAATTGTAGTCACACTACAGCAGGGGGGCTCATCTCCTGACCTCAAGCCCCCCCAGCAGGTCAGGTTTTCAGGATATCCCAGCTTCAGCACAGGTAGTGCAATCACTCCCTGCTTCATCATAGGTGGCTCAGTCCAAGACAGCCCCTGATTAAGCCACCCTGCTGAAGCAGGGACTGATTGAGCCACCTGTGCTGAAGCTGGGATATCCTGAAAACCTGAGCTGTTGGGGCAGGTTGAGGACTGGAGTTGAGCCCCCCTTGCACTAGAACCCCGTGATTCAGTAACAGTCTTTAATATAATAATTGGATATTATATTAATATTTGGCATTTGGAGGAAAAAAACGTTGCTGTGCTCCGATTTTTTTATTTTTTTTTTCAACCAATGCACCACGAATGAGATTACCCGGTGTTCGGCTTAATCCGCATCTACTTTCTGCTGTGCATTTTTGCATTGTTCGATACCTGTAGTTGAACTTATAAGGCTAAGGCCCCAGTGCGCGCGTGACTGGGTGCTTGGCGGCGCTTGTTCCTGGCAGCAGCATGACCTGGTAGACTCCTGGCAACGTGCGATAGGGGGCGTGGCCATGACGTCACGCAGCTGGTTCGCCCTCATTGGCTGAACCGCTGCCGTGACGTAGCCAATGCTAGGCCGCCGCGCCAAAAGACAAAAATCTTGTCCAAGGCGGACGGGCATCGCGACTTGTGCGCTCACCCACACCGGCTGGGGCCTGCCCCACAGAGGGCTGTGCATCGTGTGCGGCGCGCACGTGGTCGTGGTCATTGGGGACCTAGCCTACAGCAGCATTTGTCAGCTACGCAACCGGCAGCGAACCTAACCGTCTTCAGGACCAATACAGCTGCTCGATCTCTGCAGCATAGAAGTAAAAATACATGAGGTGAATATTGTATGCAGACCCTACAAAATATACTCACATCGTAGAAAATCGAAGTACAGCAGATGAGTATATTTAGAGCAGCCAAATTAGTAAACAGGCCGGGCTTAAAAGTTTCCCAGCTGTTACACATTCCTTGTGCACAGAAGCAGATGAATTGATTTCCACTGCTTGCTTTCAGTACAGTATGTATCATTTTAAGTGAGTGCTCCTTAAAAAGACTTGTGCGTCTGTAACGGCTTTTGCGAATCTAGCGTGGCTGCCAACCCGAGTAGCCAAATGAGATTAGAGCTGTGGTTGCTACCCAAAGTATTTGACCCATTTCAGGCAGTATAGTATATTGAGATCGTGGGGACACACACGCTTAAGAAGACCCCGTGCTGCACAGAGCATGGGTCTTGTAACTGTCAATTACTGCAGGAGCTTCCAAAGTCGCACCCCACAACGCTTTGCCAGTGTGGATGCAAAGTATTTGTGGGGAGCGTCTCTGGAAGCTTCTGCAGTAATTGGGCGGAATGGAAAATGTCGTTTCGGACGTTTCGACGCGGCAGACGAACCCTTTGCCGCAGCCGATCCTGTGCTGGAACCTCCGCCGGCCGCTTCTACAATAAGGTATGTTTTAGTGGTTATTTTAGGGGGTTAATTTACGGGGTGTTGGGGTAAGGGGTTAAGGTTTTTAGGATAGGGGTAGCATTAGTATTAGGGGATTCCAGGGTAAGGGTTAAGTTAGGGACTTGCCTTAGCAGCAAATCGTCCGGCGGCTGAGGGTTCCGGCAGTGAGGCCAGTTGCCACCAAGCACCAGTGGTCATTGGGTTACAGCGACACAATCGCGTCTAAATAGCCCAGACCGCCGTTTGGAGCCTTCCGAAGTGCGCAATACGCACATGGTGTTGGAATCCACTATACTGCCTGGAATCTGCCATGATACCATTTTGTTGCCAAACCGTTGGAGGCACCTTATGAAACCCTCGGGGTTTGCACCCCTCTTTCCCCCCCCCCTGTTAATGTTATGCAACGAAAGCTGCAAAGCCGTGTGAAGCTCAATATATTAATATTACCTTAATATTTCTCAGAACCGCCAAACTGCTGGAGGCACCCCTACTTGTAATACTTCAGTGCTAAATGAAACCCAATGAATAGCAAACGATCTGCTGGTTCCTTAAGCACTAAAGGGGTTACAAACCCTTCCTGGACCAGAATACAGGGAATCCTTTAGATAAAGTATGTAGTGACAGGGAATAGTTTACAAGTCACTGTGGCATTGTTAGGGGTACAATGTGCCTGTGTTTGGAAGGAGTGGCTATCTTGTTTCGCATTTAGCATTTCATACATGTTAAATATGGGAGCAAGACTTGTGGTATGAAGCTAAATCAATGGACTCTTTGCTTTACTGCACAGGAGTGGGATGTGAGTTATGTTCAATTGTTAAATCAGACATAACTGTGCTAACATAATTGTATGTTATCCACAACCCAGTATACAGGCATACCCCGCATTAACATACGCAATGGGACCGGAGCATGTATATAAAAGCGAAAATGTACTTAAAGTGAAGCACTCCCTTTTTCCCACTTATCGATGCATGTACAGTACTTTACTGCAATCGTCATATACGTGCATAACTGATGTAAATAACGCATGTGTAACAGGCTCTATAGTCTCCCCGCTTGCGCACAGCTTCGGTACAGGTAGGGAGCCGGTATTGCTGTTCAGGGTTCGCTGACAGGCGCATGCGTGAGCTGCCGTTTGCCTATTGGGCGCTATGTCCTTACTCGCGAGTGTACTTACGGTGAGTGTCCTTAAACCGGGGTATGCCTGTACATGGTTAGGATTTGCCCTTTAGGAGTAAACAGACGCTCTCCAATATTAATATTTTAATTTAACACAAGTGCAATTTGGAAAGGCCGCTTACGGTGACCATCTGATAACCTGACTCTCTTGGGCGTGATCCTTGGATCTGAAATCCTAGTGTGAACGATTCAGGAATCCGATGATAAGGATGTCTGTACAGGAGGGCCCTGGGTATACGGCGTGTTCCGTTCCAGAGGCCCACCGTATAGTGAAAATCGCCAGAAAGCGGATCTAGCGATTTTCAGTACTGCGCATGTACAAACCGTAATTTTTGCCGTTCTGCGCATGTGCGAACTATGCGCTGCGTGCGCAACCTGCGGTCTGCGCATGCGTGCCGGGCGCACCCTCCCATTCTGCGCATGCGCGATTTCAGATTCCACATGGCGGCCCCCTTCTCGGTGCCGCCGTATCAGCGGATCGCCGGAAAGCGTAGCGCCGAGAAGCGGGGCCTTGCTGTATATGTAATCACCATTTCTTCCAATAGCAAAATGTGATGGAATGGAACTTGTACTGTTTCTGTTGCATGATCAAACCTGTCCAGAAAAAATAAACCTGCATAATCATTAGTACATCTTCCCTCTATTCCCAAGCTTGGTAATGAAGCATGCTTCGGTCATTATGCTGCGCTGAAGCTTACTTAATACCCCATCTTGGCAAAATGATGCATGGCTGCCCCAGGCCTTATTATTATAGTATAATATTTTCTGTAGTTACTGCATTTTAGGCTGTATCACAGAACCTCTCTCAGTTGATGCTCCTCATTTTCTGCAACTCACTTCAAATATTTATCTTGCAACGTGCACCATTTTAAAACGGCAAGCTCCATATCTTACATGATAGAACACATATTCTAGGATAAAATGATACAGTACAATTGAAATCACCAATTCGGAACTCAGTCTTTCCTCTCGTGGTGTAGGCACAGTCGCCAGGATTCATAAAGCTCCAGTGTAGGTTATTTAGGAGTACGCAAAACTGGGGAGAACAACTGGGGCTCAGTCGAAGCACCTGTGCTGAAGCAGGAATATCCTGAAAAACTGACCTCTATTTCTACAGCATTTACCAGCTGGGGGCTATGACATAATGAGAGTTTATTTCTAGCTGTATGTGTAATGACAGTAGTTTCCACACCTGTGTAACACATGTAGTAGACCTTTTGATTAGTGTAGGTATGCAAGAAAAGGATGTTATCTTCAAGTACATTAATTGAATGTATTTTTTTTTCTTCCCCAGCTAAACATCTTGGTTGACACAGGAAGCAGTAATTTCGCTGTCGCTGGAGCTCCTAACGTTTATCTAACAACCTACTTCAATTCAGCGTGGTACGTATATATTATAAATATATATCTATATATCAATTTTCTTGTAAAACAGGGCTTCTAGCATCATTTGCAGATTTGTGTTTGCTCTCGCTATCTTGGACCAGTCTCTAACCAATATGTTGAATTAAAAGTATTTAATAATTATTATTGACATCTGCCTGGTATGTTTGTTTGCTTGGAACCCGCCTATTAAATTAAGCCCATTTTGATCTTTAATTAACATCTACCTGGTATGTGCTGAATAGGCAGACCCCTCCCTTAATTGTAACAAGTGACTGTGTTAGAGTATTTAAGGGAGTCTATATTGGATGTGAGCTATATGGTTGTGTCACATCAAGTGTCTGTGGAGTTAATACTGGAGTTAGAATTGGAGTTGAATTCTACAAAACGATCTGTACTTCAAAAACAACTACAACCGTGTAACTGCGAGAAGTTGACTTTTTAAATGCTGTGATAATTTGTACCCTTCCTATTATCCAATACATGTTTAGTCTTTCCTTCTGCATCTCACTGTGCCCTCCCTATTGCTTTTTCTGTTTAATGTCTCCTCACTCCTTTGTAAACGTTTCTGTTCTCTTCAACTTCCCCACTCCCCTCCTATCCACATTGCTTCATCTCTCTTCCCCTCCACCTATGTCTGTGCCCGTACACTGCACCATTATTTATACAGCTCTTTCCCAACAACTTCCTTACCCCTAAATAAAATACACCCCCACAAATCCTATATTCACACCGTTTTTCTACGCCTTCCTGCTGCTGGGGATATCTCTCCTAGTACTGAACCCAGACATACACACCAGCTCTCCCCCAGGCCTCCCTGCCATCTCCTCCCAAACAAATGGTGTTAACCTTCTGATTTAATCTTGACCAACCTTAAAACTCGCCCCACAAATCAAGCATCCCAATAGACTCTGGCTATTGTCCCACAGTCACTCCTACCACCAATTGTGACAAAGCACTGTCATGTACAGCACTTATCCCCTCACTTGCTGTCTCTGTAAGTCTCCCATCATACCTCTTAGATTGTAAGCTCTTCGGGGCAGGGGTTTCCTTTCCTATTGTCTGATTTTGCTGCGCTTATTGTATTATAATTCCCTGTACTGTATTCTTTGGGAAGCGCTGAGTACACTTTTGGCGCTATATACTGTAATAAAGACATACAATACAATGTGTAAGGCTGGATTCTACAGTATATAATGACAGCATCCACCTTTTCAGGTGCTAAGGGGACTATATTGCCACTTTCTGCACAGTCTTTCACTTATGCTGCTGCTCCCGTTAGAACTTGGGGATAATTAAACTGTGTGGGAAAATGTTTATTTGGAGACAAACACACAGAACAATATAATGTTTTAGGGGGGGGGAACAAATCCATAATCCCACATCAAATTTTAGCAGGTCTCATGTTACAAAGTTGGCATTTTGTATTCGTACTGCTGCTGTAAAATTACTCTGGAACAGTGATTTCCCACAGTGTGTTTGGGAACCCTTAGGGGTTCGTGAGGTGTCTCCAAGAGGTTTGTCCCCCCAAAAAAGCATGTAATAGCAGCTCCCAGTCAGTATAGCGGTTTCTGAGCCTGTGTGGGGGCTGCGCACTTAGGCCCCAAACTGCACCTTCGCGTGGGGGGTATATCTGTCGGTTACACCAGGAGCATCAAACCGTTCTGTTAGCAAAAGTCTGAGGAGGAGGCAATAAGATTTATTAATTACAGGTTCACGGAACAAATATTTTCTAACAATGTTGGGAATGATTTCACCTTACGTTTTCTACTAATGCTAATTCTGCATCTATCTTAAAGTGCCTGCCTTCTGTCAAAACCATTGCCCGGCTCTCTCTATGGAGTGGCCCCACAATCCCTTAAGGGAGCAATCCAAGCACTTCTTCTTTTTTTTTTTTTTTTTTTTTTTTACAAAGGATTGAAGCAGGGGGTCTCTGGTCCGGAGCTGAACCCCATTAATTTCAGCTCTGGGGACACCGTTCCGGAGATACTTACCTCCGTAGGGGGAGCCAGTAGCTGCTCCGACTGAGCTAGCTGGGGCTTAAAAACGCCCGCGTCATGAGGGCCAATAGGAAGCCGAACCTGATGACGTCACGGCTTCCTATTGGCCAGCGGGGCGCCGGAGCTTTGAAACTCCGCCATAATGTGAACTCTGGTAGCCGAGCGGCTACCAGCATCCCCTACGGAGGCAAGTATCTCCGGAAGCAGGGAGTCACCTGAGCTGAAATGTATGGGGTTCAGGTCTGGAGACCCCCGGCTTCAACCCTGCGTTTAAAAAAAAAAAAAAAAAAGAAGAAGCTCTTGGATTGCCGCTTTAAGGCCGGGGACCCTGGTTCCAATTTAAAAAATATATTATTATTTTTTTTCGGGATTGCTGCTTTAATACGACCTGAGAACTCTAAACACATATTGGTTTACACACTGAGGAGCTGTGGAACAACTCTGCTCCGATTGAGTTTAACATCCATAAATAAATATCACCTGGATTTCCTGGTCAGGTGCTGTTACACAGCAGCTGTTAATGCCGGTCATCGCTGGGGACATTGTGCCTGAAAAGCTATGTGAGCATTTAACACCTGCAGAACAAATCAAATACATCAGGGGCGGCCAACTCCAGTCCTCAAGGGCCACCAGCAGGCCAGGTATTAAGGATATCCCTGCTTCAGCACAGCTGGCTCATTCAGTGGCTCAGTCGTTGATTGAGCCACCTGTGCTGAAGCAGAGAGATTCTTAAAACGTGACCTGTTGGTGGCCCTTGAGGACTCGGTGGTCCTGTTATACATTCATTGTATCTTCAATGCTGGAATGGCTTCCTGCACAGAATTCATACCCAGTGTCTGCACATGTAACTGCTGGTTACCTTTAATTACAAAGTCTGCATGCTGTGTGTCTGTGATACTGTGCTGTATATTCCACAATGCGCTTGAAAATGGATGTAGCCATGTCCCCTCTTACCTCCGGGAGGGGGACGGCTGCGTTGCATGAGAGTGGTGGAGCTCCGAGGCGTACCCGGCAAGCGGGGGCCGCCATCTTGTAGTTCGCGCATGCGCAATTGCAGCCGTGCGCATGCGCAGAGAGGCGAGAAGTTGCGGCGGGGATTTTAGGTTTGCGCATGCGGAGTGGAGTCTTTGCACATGCACAGTCCCCAGAGTTGCGGTGGCCATCTTAGGAGAGGCTCCGTAAGGGACTACATGTCCCAGGAGCCTGAGGGACATGCAGGTAGAATGTTGACACAGGCAGCTACAGGCAGCTACAGGCAGCTACAGGCAGCTACAGGCAGCTACAGGCAGCTACAGGCAGCTACAGGCAGCTACAGGCAGCTACAGGCAGTTAGAAGAAGGGGAGAACCATTGAGGTAGTGTCCAGAGAGCAGTGCTCCCCTGGACTAGGACTAGGTTTGTCCCTTAGGTCCCAGCTAAGGCCTAAGTCACCTTCTAAATTGTGGCTGCTATAGCTAAGACCCCAGACAGGGACGCAACCCTTTAGCCTTAAAGTGTCAGGTGTAGCACCAGCGAGGAGACGCCACACGGTAAGCTGCGGCCTGCCGTCTGAGATCAGACCTCAGGCAACTCTAGACAGTAAGGGACACCCTACAGCTAGAGCTCCCTCAAGTGGCGGACGCCTATGCGGACCAGAGAGAGAGGATTCAGCAGACGACGTGGGAGCGGACGGATCCTTTTTGCTCATTCAGCGGTACCTGGTACAGGAGTGCCCAGGGAGGTCAAGTGCACCAACGGGTCACAGGGGTAGCGCTATTCCCTACACTTGGGTGGGACTGACCTCATTGGGGAAGGACACCATGGGTATTGGTGACAAGCACCCTATGTACTTTGGGGGACACCGACCCTGTGTGATTACTATTGTTATTGTGCTGTTAAATATGTGTTAGTAAAGATATGTAGGCATACCAATGTGTGTGTGTGTGTGTGTGTGTGTGTATCTTTATTCATTGACAGGGTTCCTGAGAGGGGTTATCCTGCAGCACTGGGATCCCTCCCAGGTGGAGGCGCTGCATACCGATATAACGCTATCACCCCAGGCTCCCAGTGGCGGAGGATTAGGCCCCTGTACACTAAACCGGTATTCAGCACGCGTAGATCCCTTAGTCACGGGGAAAGGGGGATACATGAAGATTTCCATCTCCGTGTCTTTCCTGGAGAGATATGTTGTTGAGTATAAATGGCACAGGGAACAGACTATATAACATAGCATGCAGGGCCCTGACACGGGGACGAGCTGGTATGTAAGTCACCATGGAGTCTGGTTACAGTGCTGAAAAACATCTTGTACATAACAGCCGGTTACCTGTGGCTGCGATAAGATCCAGGAGGTTGTACAGTTGGGAGCTCTGTTTGTTTTTCACATGCTTTGAGTCCATTGAGAGGCCCTGAGTGAAGGAACAAGGAATGGGGACTTTTTTTTACACAGCATCAAGGACAGACACCATTTATCTCCTGTTGAAGTCATCCGTAAACCCCCCAGCTCTGAAAGCGGATCTGTCTGCATGGGACGGGTTTAATCCTCGCACTGCCCTTTTGGCAGCATAAGGATTAACCCATTGAGGGGCAAAGCCTCCCTGGCACGTCACGATGATATGAACGGAAGAGCAGTTTCCACCAGCTTAACGTGCAAAAAGCCAGTGACATCATGGGACCACTGGTGTGCCAGACCTCATGGCGTGGTAACTGCATCTTAGTGCACCCAAATGGTTAAAGGAGCAGCGGTGCCCAGTGGAGGAGCAATCCAAGCCTATATATACCATCACATTTTAAGTTATGGTGGGTGAAAAAGGCAACAAGAAATCTCCACCGTATAGCATATAGTCAATAAAAAGATCACTTCTCGGCACACTCACATGTCTTAGGGCTGTTCTATAGTGCGCGCGCGGCAGTTTTAGTTGGCTGAGGTTAGTCAGCCTTACTATAATGGTGCCGCGCGCTCACGGCAGGAAGTGTGGAACCGGCCGACGGGGGGGGGGGGGGGGGGGTAAATAATGGTGAAAGGCAGGGTTGCAGACCTGTCTGACATGGGAATGTGCTCACAAGTGATATTTTTATTTGGTGTGTGTGTGTGTGTGTGTGTGTGTGTGTGTGACACCAGGTCCTCTCTGGTCCCCCGGTTCAGCTGCGTTCCTCCTCCTCTTGCCTCCGATACAGGGAGGTTGATGCCGGGCCAACGGGTCGCCGGAGACTCGCGGTGAACGCTGCCGCAGGGCGCCGCCATGACAGGAAGGATCGCGCATACACAGTGTGAGCATAGTGGCGGCCATCAGGCCCCTGCACCTAAGTACTGTGGGGAAATTCGATGGTCGGTATCCGATATACTGTATGTGCTATTATTATGTTTATAAGCATTCTTCAGTAAATACTGTTGCCTATAACCTGTGTGTCATTACTGAGCACATGGTCTTGGGAGGGACCATCCTACTGTGTAGGGATCCCTCTCAGGTGGAGGCGCTGTTAGTAGATATTGAGCTACACACCGAAGGCCCCCGTGGCAGAGGATCAGGCCTCCTGTTTGCCACGCAGGTATTAGCACCACACTTAGTCGCCCTGATACAGGGGAAAGGGGTGTGTGTGTGTGTGTGTGTTATGGTGGGTAAAAAAATGACAAAAGCCCTCCACAGTAAAGCATATCGCAAATGGAAATATTACTGTATGCTCATTTGCATGTCTTAGACAGGTCTGCAACCCCGCCTTTCACCATTATCACCCAGCACACAGCAGCAAGGGATTCTGGGAAATTACATGCAAATGAGCACACAGTGCCACCTTTTGCTTCAAAACTTTATAACAATGTCATTTGTTTTATAAAATGTTTTTTTTTTTTTTATGTCCCGGTTTTTACTTTTGTAAATCTGGTCACCCTAATTGTAGTGTACACACAGGCAATCACAATTGCACCTATAGAAAGTCCAAATAATTTGAGCCTTGGTGGGTATTGAAGGGACACCCACGCTCTTCTTGTAAGCAGGTATTGCTCCCTCGGAACAGCTGATGGTCTTCACAGATTTCCGACGTCTAGAGCAGGGGTGTGCAAACTGAGGGGCGCACCCCCAACCCTCGAGTTTTTTGGGTTACAGAGGCCCTGTGATCTTCAGCGCAAGGCTTCTGTAAACTCACTTACCAGGCTGCAGTCCACGGGTTTCTATAACGACGAGTGTCATATTATGCCACGGTGTCATGTCGCCATGGCAACTCGGTGTCATATGATGCTGCGGTGTCATGTGACGTCACATAACACCACAGCGTCATTTGACGCCGCATTTAAAAAATTTTTTTTTAAAGCATGTTCTTGTATAGCGCTGCTAGTTTTACGCAGCGCTTTACAAAGACATTTTGCAGACACAGGTCCCTGCCCCGTGGAGCTCACAATCTATTTTTATTCTATACTGGGAATTGAACCACTTCAAACTCAGTGCCAGTCACTGTCTTTACTCACTGAGCCGCTCCTTCTCCCATTAAAAGTAAGGGGGGGCTAGACCCAGGGTGGAAGCAGCGCAGGATGTTTGCAGACCCCAGGTTTGGAGGGCGCTTGCGCACCGCGTTGCTCACACCCGCAGCGCCCGGTTAGAATCTGAGCCCTTCGAAAGTACCGGCAGTGCTAGCTACGGCAAGCACGAGCGTCCAAAAACCCAACGCGTTTCGTCTTCTCTGCAGCTTCCTCAGGGGTTCTAATGTGACAATGCACCCAGTCTCCTTCATAACAACATAAAGCAGGATGAACTCCGTATAGCCACCTGATCGTAATTCAATTACAGTTACAATACATAAAAATATACAAATAGCATTATTTGATTTTGACTTCCTAAAAAAAAAATATGCCAAAAAGTATTACAAATCTTACCCATAATGGTAAGAAACTATAGAATTGGGCCTTAAAAACATAGATTCACCAATAAATAATTAAACAAATATTAAAAACTTGTCAGCACAGGTGTTGCCGTCTTCGATTGTGGAAGCTGGAATATCCTGAAAACCTGACCTGTTGGTGGCCCTAAATAACTGTAGCTGCTCTCCCCTGATCTATAGATTTAAAAAAACATTTTTTTTACATTTATTAACCCCTTTAGTGCATTGCATGCCCCTCCCAACACTCGAGGTTAAATAAAAGAATGATCCGGGTACTTAATGTATAAGAAGCTTCTGATTTCCTTTTACCTGTCCCCAGAGTTGGGAGAATTACATTTTTACCCCTTATTTGCAGTACAAGGCAGAAACATGTTGTTGTGCTATATACACCAGGGGAGCACAAACTGGGGGGGATTTTCCAGGGAGGGATTTTCCAGGAGGTCCCGCACTCTTCCCCCGAGGCATTAAAACTAAATACTGAGGGACCGTGCGATGCCTCTGTAACTTCTTCTACCTTGTTTTTGGTGACGTGTCACCATGATAAACCGGCGTCAAATGACGTTGCGGGGTCATTTGACACCAGAGCCGTTCAGGTGGGGGGGAGGGGGCGAGCAGGGGTGAAGAGCAGGCAGGGGGGCGCAGGGGGGAAACTTTGCGCACCCCTGCTATACACGGCAGACCTTCCCACAGTGAAATGGTTAATGTCCAGTCCCTCAAACTTTTGTTTCAAAAAATGAAACCTTGTTGCTGAAAGTTGTTTTTTTTTTTTTTACTGCTTTTTCAACCAAAAGCTTAAGACCCAATTAAAGCAAATCCTGCCAATTACGCTAACCCAATTAATGAGTGTTGTGTGACTGCAACATTCTTTCTGGGTGAAATTCATCCCCTGTAGGTTTTACTTAAAAATACAACGAAAATACCTTTTTAATACCTTGCTAATCAGCGAGCTTTAACCGCAATCACTGGCTCCTGGGTTTGCAGCAGTGTGTTTAGTTACAGCCATGTGCGCTGTAGTGATTTGATTGTAGGTGGGGGCAGCGCCCGAAAAGCACCACAGCTTTCGTTTGTAAAAGTTTTTCATATATGTATGTATGTATGTATGTATGTATATCAGTACCGTGTTAGCCGAGCATCAATAATCAAAAAATAAATAGATGATACCGTTCTGTGGCTCTGTGGCTAACGAAATGCTTTTATTTGTGCGAGCTTTCGAGATACACTGATCTCTTCTTCTGGCGATGTTACAATGAATGAAGCAAGCAAAAGGTATACTTAAAAACAGTGTCTAGACAGTGTATCTCGAAAGCTCGCACAAATAAAAGCATTTCGTTAGCCACAGAACGGTATCATCTATTTATTTTTTGATTTTATATATATATATATATATATATATATATTTTACAATAAATAAAAATGCCGCTGGTGAGCGCTTTCACGTCTCAGACAGGCCTGCAACCCTGTCTTTCCTTATCTCTTGGCATACAATGCTTCCACTGCAGACAGGGATTCTGGGTAATGACATGGAAATGAGCTCAGTGTTTCATACTTAATGTTCAAATCCGTGCTTGTGTGATGTATTGTAGCTCCAAAGGTTATGGTCAATGTTTTTTTTTATTTGTTATTCTAAAGAGGTAATCCAAGCGACACTTAAAGATATATATATTTTTTTGTTTTGTTTTAATATATGCAGCCTTTCTTTGCCTTTTTATTGAAAACGAATTACCTAAGCTACTGATCTATTTGTTCTCCCGTGTTCGATCAGCAAAGATCCTGCTTCCCTGGGTTCACTAAATGGCCGCCTTTCAGTTTCTATCAATTCTTCAGTTAGTGTAACTCCGTAGCTATAATGTATTCCTATATTACTTAGGTAATTATCTATTATTACATTTACAGCTGAAACTGCTGTGAATATTGGTAACAAATTATCACAAACAGGAAAGTGTTGCAAATAACTTGCACTGCTGGGAGGTGTGGTAGAACCTGCTATATAAATAAATCAAAGGTTGCTCAGTATATTAAAACTCATTAAAAATGACATTGAGATGAATTTAAAAAAACATTGTAATTATCTAATACTACAGAACAGATTTATTAAATAAGAAACACATGTGGGATATTGCTTGGATTGCTCAAGTAAGATGAACACGGCTTCTGTAACGTCCCACTGCTTGTATTAACATGTACTGTACAGCGCATATCTTTATTCTGGGTTCAGATCATGAAGCCACAGAGGGGACGATGTTTACCTTGCTGGATGCAACTGATATTTTATTTATTTATAAAATGTTTTACCAGGAAGTAATACATTGAGAGTTACCTCTCGTTTTCAAGTATGTCCTGGACATAGTTATTATGACAAATAATACATGGTTACAAATACATACTGTATACAAGATTTATTTTAAAAAAAGAGGAAAAATCTAACAAACCTGTATTTTGCTCTATTGCTTGTGCTAAAGGGTATAAAACAAAGTAATATGCATGAAATTCCCGTGTTAACCCTCAACATTATCTTAACCACTAGTACCTTGACGTCGGTAAACCTTCTTTTTTTTTTTTCGGGGCGTGGGGAAAGATACACAAAGTGCGTTCTACATTACCATTTGCTCTGACAAAGGTCTAATTAAGAGGGGTTTTTTTATTTTTACTCAACACACATTTATTTCAAATGACTTGGTAATAACGAATCTAGAATGAAAAGTTAAGCTTCTGAAAATTGCTACATTGAGAGACAGAAGAGCGGCTCAGTAAGGGAAGACTCCGACTCTGATAACGGTGACACTGAGCGTGAATCAATTTCAGTTCCCGGTGTCGGCTCATTGTGACCTTGTGCAAGTCACTTTATCTCTCTGTGCCTCAGGCACCAAAAGTAGATTGTAAGCTCTACTGGCAGGGACTCGTGCCTGCAACATTTCTATGTACAGTGCAGTGTAAACTGTCCGTGCTATACAAGGAAACCACAAACAATGATGTCCCTGCAATATATAGTGACTGCGATAGAGAACAGTGACCTAATGCACAATGTTCCGGGGATGTATGTGTGACACCTGAAGAAGGGATTTCCCTGAAACGTTAAAGACTTTAAATGTCTATTTGACTTTTGTCACAGAGTTTTGAGTGCCGCCGGATACTGGTCTCTATAGAAGTCTATGGAGCGATTTCTGTATTCTCGCTTCCCTGCTAGAGCACAGGTGCGCAAACTTTTTCAGCTCCCTGGAATTTTATTTAAATACTTTTGGGGAAGCTCTGCGGCCCCTCCTACCTCTCCCCCCTCCCTCTAGCTTGTGCACCCCTGTGCTAGAACACCAACCACCATTTTGAAAGGAGTGGAGTGTGCCGCCATCTTTGGATCCTTGGAAATATATTTACTGCACAAACAGAATATTTTGTGGGCCATTAAAGGGGCAAACCCACTACCAGGCGTATACTGTATATAAAGTTTTGTAAACGATTTAACCACCTTAATTGGCTTTGTTAAACGATTGAGTTGGCACATTTTGTTTCCCTGACAATGAACTTCAAATTGGGTGTCTTAGGGACCTGTGAATGGGGGACAGCTTGCCAATAAAGTTAGGTCTTTTTCTTGCCTTATCCCACCCTGCCCTTATCAGAGATCCAATGCAGATAAGGGCAGAATGAGAGACTGGGGCTCTGTCTGTGCAAACTCATTGTTAAACCGCACTGCAGTACAGTGTGGCCCCGCTCATACGCCGGGTTCCGTTCTAGGCCGCCGGCGGAAAGTGAAAATCGCTGAAAAGCAGAACATAGCATTTGCTATGTCCACCTGCGATTTAACATCTTTCCTACCCTTCTGCGCATGCGTGACCTCGGCTGCTCCCCCTTCTGCGCATGCGTGACCTCGGCCGCTCCCCCTTCTGCGCATGCGTGACCTCGGCCGCTCCCCCTTCTGCGCATGCGTGACCTCGGCCGCACCCCCTTCTGCGCATGCGTGACCTCGGCCGCTCCCCCTTATGCGCATGCGCGAACTCGGCTGCCCCCCTTCTTCGCATGCGCAGACATGGCAGCCCCCTTCTCGGTACCACCGTATTGGCGAATCGCTGAGAAGCGGGGCCCGCCTGTATTAGAAGGTATACATTATGGAGGAAAAATAGTGAATGTTTTCTACCCATATTGATTTCTGCAGTATAAGGGAAAGGCCTGTAGGTGGTTTCATGTGCATTTCTTCTTAGTTTCTGTGCATTTCTGGTTGAAATCCCCTTTCATCTTCCAAGTTGTATCTGCGCAGGGAAACCCATTGCTGAAATACCACATGACTGGTTCGGAGTGCACCAACCATTCCACTAATCCTTACAGGGCAGCAACCTGATGGTGGGACTTGGAGGAACACGTTTCATATTCTTCTATTTGCTGAGTTTATTGCGTATACTGTATTTATTTGTGACATTTGTATGTTTATGTATTTTTATTTGAGTGGCTTTCCTTAGAATAAAATTAAGAACATTGAAGTAATAATAGGTGTATTATTCTCTCCATGTGTTTTAAGTTACAGATCTGGACATTTGTAAATAGCACGTCATGAAATTAAATGGGGTTTAGAGTATTGCAGGTATTAATTCTAACTATGCAAATAGCAAAGCTTTGGCCTCTGAATGGGGAAGTGTTTGTTGCCAATTGTTTTCTTTACCCTTACTCCACCCTGTACTTATCTGAGAGCTAGTACAGATAAGCAGAGATGGGGAGGCAGGGCTATATATGTGTCACATACAGAGTGACATCAGACAAAAGGGTATAGAAACCAGAGGAACAGGGTACAGAAGCCAGAGGAAACCGAAGCCCTCCCAAATCTCAGCTCATCATGTTTACAACCTAACTTTAAAACTGATGACCAAAATGACACCTGTAAGTATTTCATCCAGATGTAACCCCTTAGACATACCATAAGTACACTTTGGTCCTAGGAGGGAAATTTAAATTTCAGAACACCCTGACAAGGCGTCACCAGCAGGAACGTGTGGTTAAATTATTATAAAATCAACTGGCATTATTAAAGTAACTTTTTATAGTATTAAAGTATATTTTTCGTCTGCAGGTCGAGTACGTACCAGTCTCTAGACACGGACGTTACCGTCAGGTATACTCAAGGCAGCTGGAATGGTCGGCTTGGAAAGGACGTCATTACAATTCCCAAAGGAGTAAATGGCACATTTGTTGTGAACATTGCCTCTATTTTTGAATCTGAAAGTTTTTTTGTACCTCAGATCAATTGGCAAGGGATTCTGGGACTTGCATACAAAACATTGGCCAAGGTAAGGCTTGTTATTCCTTTAATTTGAAACATTCCTTATTTCCCTTGTACAGATAATACATAACAATGCCATAGACCAGGGGAGGCCCTCCTAGCCCACCATGGCATTTGGAATGACCCACGTGATGATTTTGGAGAGCAGGAGTTCCACAGCTTTTCTCCTTTGGCCACCAGGGCCTCTGTGTGCTGCGGGCCCCAGCTCTCCTGAGATACAGTGCCCTCTCACGCCATCCAACCTGCCCTGCTGGTGCACCCCCGGCAGGCACCGGAAGTTGGGCCCGCTTGGAAATCGGGCCCAACTTCCACATGCGCCTGCGGAGTCCCAGCTCCTCTCCGCCGTGGGACCTTCACTCAACCCCCAAAGTAAAAGTCTTAAGGGGGGGAATGGGAATTAAGAGAGGGGGAGGGGAAGTGTGATTAAGTGAGAGAAGGAGAGGGGATTGAGTAATAGGAGGAGTGGAGTGGGGAATTGAGCGAGGGGAAGGGTGGGGTAGTATGATAGGAAAATGGTGCCCAATTATTGGCACGCCTCAATAAAAGGTTGACCACCCCTGCCATAGACATTATGGGTTTATCTTTAAAACTCCTGTGCTCATGCTTAATGAGTGATGCTTTATAGAGTCCATATATTTGGAATACATATAAATGGTTATTCTTCCATTCCACAAATTTTGAAACATTTGTAACTTCTTACATATACATAATTAACACTCCCTGCCCGGCTCCAAGAGTTTACATCAAATGTCTCTTATCTTGGCTTGCTCAGAGTTGATTACTTTGTCAGGGTGCTGCATTTGTGCAGGTTGGGCATTGTTAATGCAATGATGGGTGCCAGGAACTTTATTCCAACAAACGGCATCTTTATTAATCGTCATCAATAAACTCTGTTACATGGTACACATCACTTCGTGTATGGTGATTACTGTTCACCGTGTGTGCTGTCTGTATACTCTTCCGTAGCTGCCCCCGATCTTGTCCCGATAGGACTATGCTGAGGCTTGACTAAGCCCTGCTACCTAAATGATCTCTCTGCTGTGTATTGTCGACAGTGCGCCATCTCCTTTGGGCCCCTGTCGGACCTGGTACTACCTCTCTATCTGTGGTCAGTATCCCCGTCTCGGGTAGTGAATGCCATTACGTGGCCTTCTGGATGAGCGTCGTTCTAGACTCTCCTGCCGTTTTAAAGCGCCCTGGTCACATGGGCTAATAGGAAGCTGCACTTGATGTCACCACCAGGAGCTTTGAAAAGCAGCCATAACATGAATCTCGGAGTGGCTACCGGCTCCCACTATGGAGGTAAGAACCTCCAGAAGCAGGGGGTCCCCGGAGCTGGAATTAATAATTAATGGCGTTCAGCTCCGGAGACCCCCTGCTTCAATCCTGTATTTAAAAAAACCAACAACAAAATGGCTTTGATTGCCTCCAAGTTACTAGAGTAAAACCAAGGAAACAGACGTTTTTATTTTATTTGTGACGTCACATACGTGTGAAGTGGTCGTATTATTCTTGTAGTGCCGTCGTTGTAGTGTTTCTGTGCTTCTGGTATTGCTGATCTTCTTTACCGGAGTTTAAAAATGTTATCCTGTTTCGTTTAGTTGTTCCCATAAAGACAAAGCCGTGTCTGATTTATGTGTGTGTTGTGTTAAGTGACAAAAGGGCTTATTATAGAACCGCAGAAGCGGCCAAAGTGGTGAATTTAGTCCGAAAACAACCCGGCCAGCTGCTTCTGTGTACATAGAGTAAGCCCCAAAAAGTACTGCAATTGCAGATAATCTGATTAGGGTCAAGTGAGTGAAACTAATGAGTGCAAACATTCTTATTCGTATAATTGGTTTCCTTTGAAAAATGCAGTCACCCATAAAGTAACATATTTAATTAACTTTTCCCATTCGTCCTATTCAATCCTAATCGTATCTGATGCCCCTTTTTGCCCTTCTCTTTTATATTTTTTTGGCTAGGGATTGGAGAATAAGGTAATTTGCAAAAAAACAACCAAAACCTGGATAATCAATTTATAATTAACAATATACACACATGTACAAACAGACTTTTCATGAAAGAGTTAGACATCATAATCTTCAAAGCATTTGGTTACCATTGAAGCGTTAACATATATTTTTTAAATGCCTAAACTTGATATAGATATATATTTTTTTAAGGTGTAAAGTTTACTTTGTGCTTAATAAATATGGTATAGGTGTCTTAAAGTAATTTATGTAAACTTTTTACAATCTTAAATGTGTTTCGGTAATTAAATGATCAGTCCTCAAATCTCCGGATAGACTGATGTTTTTGTTCCGTTTATTATAACGTCATGACATCATTCGCTAACACAAGTATTCAGCAGACCCGAAGAAAAGGAAAACATACGTTTTTCACCGGATCGGGGCAGGCAGGGAGGACAGCTGGGACTATTCCAGGCCCGCCAAAGGACGTGGCCGACCCAACCTGGTTTGTCTTCAAAGTTTTGGGGTTGCAGCAGGCCATGTCTATAATGGCTGCCATTGGCAGGTCAACCGTTCAGCCCTCCAAACCCGCTTTTCCCCTCCACTAATAAAGAAATCGGCCTTCTGGCCTATTTTTTTCTCTCCCACACTCAACACCATCGGTTCACCAGCAATTCTCCCACTCTCTGTTCCCCATTCAGTGGACAAAAAGCCCAGTTTATGGCTGGATTTGTGCAATTTGATAGTGGCTCCTGGTGCCCAACGTTTCCAGGCTCTTATGCTCCGTCCACCATAGCACGCATCCTGTAGCACTACGGATTCTGGGGCACAAGTTTTCCCGGTTCGGTGGTGATGGACAGCTGCTGAACTATGGAAAGTCACGCCCCAGAGTTCTGAGCGGCTGCACCACGTGGACCACCAGTTATAATGAAAAACAATTTTAAAAAAAGACATCAAGATGAGGGCCAAGACTATGATTAAGGCTATGGGCTCAGCTATGGTTCCGCCACTGTCCTGGGCCCCAGCAAACCCCCACGGTGGGCCTGCACAGGCAATAGTTAGTTTAAACTTGCCTGAATCTAAGGCTACGGCCCTACTGCCTGATGCCTGCGAGGCTGGCGGCGCGTGCAGCCGAATTCCCCGGTCTGCAGGGGGAAAGACACGGAGGGCGTGATGGGGGCACGGCCATGACGTCACCCGGCAGGTTCGCCCTCATTGGCTGAACCGCCAGGGGCGTGGCCTAGCACTCGGTCGCCCGTGCCCATCTCAATTTTCGGGTCTGGAAGAAACCCGCAGCACGGCGGCCACCCCTCGCAGCTAACCCGGCCCCATTGAGGGGCAGCTCTTGTCCCCGCAGCGCCCACCTTAGCGAGCGCTGCAGCAGCCATTGGGGACCAAGCCTAACAAACTCAATCACATTGATCTATTTTAATGACCCACTACTTGGGCCTGTTTAACGATCTCTGATTTTACAAGTGCAGAAAATACAGCAGAGTTTTTGTTTGGAGAAAGTGCACACAATTAAGATCTTGTGGTTGTCAGGTAATATAAGTACTGGTGGCTCTGAGACTTCGCTTAGACTGAGTACAATCAAAAAACACAAGAGACAATTGTACAATACCAAAAGGGTGAATACAACTGTGTTGTGTGTTAGAATAATTGATTTAGAGAGAGAGAGAGTTGCTTTAAATACATGTTATCAGATAGTGTCTTCCATCCAGGGTTTGATGTGGTTGCTGAATATGAGGGGAGGAAGGTAAATAAACAGGATTGTCCCCATAGCAACATATATAGCATGTTGGATTTGTAATGGCACTCAGGAATGTAACTTCCTGTGTTTTTCATAACTTAGAATATATTTACCAGATTTTCAAATTAGCAACTAGAAGCTTAACTTCTTAAAGGGGTAACCATCTGACAGAATTTACAATGCATCCTGCTTTCGTTATTGGTAAGATATTATGCTTCAGTGATGTAAGAACGCTGAACTCATTTCTGCGGGAGCTTCAGTGGTCATGCTGTCCAGCATTTGAAAACTCTCTGGGGTAGACTTTAGGATGAAGATAGACGAGATGTTGCTTAAACAAATTTACTGATTTCATCTTCCCATCTTACTTTTGGTCGTCATCTTGGTCTATTAATCTCTCTTGGAATCCAGTCGAGTACCATCTTTGTCCAACGATGGGAGGAGTGGCTCAGTGAGTAAAGACACTGTCTGGCACCAAGTTTGCAGCAGGTTCAATTCCTGGTTAAATTCCCAGTGTTGGCTCCTTGTGACCTTGGGATAGTCACTGTATTCCCCTGTGCCTCAGGCACCAAAAAACATACATTGTATGCTCCATGGGGCAGGGACATGTGCCTGCAAAATGTCTCTGTAAAGCCCTATGTAAAACTAGCAGCACTATACAAGAACATATTATTATTATTATTGTTATTATTATTAATAACGATGGTCATTTCCTTCTTGTGGTATGTCCGGCCCACTGGCCTTTTAATTTCTTCACTCTGATGTCAAAAACATTATGTTTTGGTTTCAGACCCATTCATTCTTTTTCCTGTATCTTTGGGAAATACCCAGCATACATCACCCCACACTTTCTCAGCGTTGTCTGAAGCTTCTGAGTTATTGTCACATTTAGTGACCAAGTTTCACATCCATAAGTGAGCATGGTCGGGAATGTTCTTCTTGAGACACAGTGGAAGGTTCCCTTGAAATATTGTCTTGTTGCTTCCAAATGCCTCCATCCCATCTTCATTCTCCTATTGATTTTATTCAAAAGGTTCCAATCAATTGTTATTTGCCGGCCAAGGTAGACATAGTCTTCGACAACATCTGTTATATTCCATTTATTTAAATCTTTACAGACTAGACACGTTCATTGAACATCACTGTGGTGTTGCTGAGATTAATATGGAGGCCCACATTCGCCTCAGCGGTCCTACATGCATTAAGAAAAAGTGTTGTAGAAACGTACATTAATATTATAAAGAAAATTTACGAGAATGCCACATCAACCAATGGATTACGTGACGATACAAGCAAGATAGGGATCAGCAAGGGCGTGCGGCAGGGAGACACCGTGTCACCAGGATCAGCAAGGGCGTGCGGCAGGGAGACACCATGTCACCAAAGCTTTCCACTGCAACACTTGAAGATTTATTCAAGACATTAGATTGGGACGAAAAGGGAATCGAATGCAACGGTGGATATTTGAATAATCTACGATTTGCATTTGAGTTTGTTTTAGTTTTGTCACAAGTCCAGAAGACCTCCAGCAGCAAATCGGGGACCTCGCCGAAGCAAGCAATAATGAACATATACATACTGTAGTGTGTGTGTGTAGTGTAAAATTGTTTTAATAAAAATATTTAAAACTAAAACCGGTTTCACAGTTGCTCACTCACAATGTTTCCGAGATAAAAGTGCATTGAAAGCACAGAAGTGCTGATTTACCAGACACCAGTCCGAGGAAGTTCCAGTTCAGTGCGTCCCTATCGGAGAGAATTCACTTCACATTTCCAATGTTAAGGCCCACCCAAACGTAGGAGATGGCGTTATCCCGTGATGTGTTAGTGCACTTAGTTGGGTACCTGCCCGGGAGCTCCAGCACCCGGGTGGTGCAGATTAACGAAGAGGATCCGTCTGATCCAGCGTTGTCATCCGTGATGGCGTCCGCCTCCGCGTGGGGTGAATTCCGGCGTGGATAATATCACTAGAGTCTCTTGCAACGGAGGTGGTCTGGTCCTAGACCACAGGCCACAATCGCCGTGCGGCGTCTTCACTGTGTCCCTGACACTAGACAGTAAAGTGGGAAAGCGTCCCTGTCTAAGGGGCCTTCCCTGAAGTAACCACAAGCTACGGTGAATCGGGGCCTAGCTGGGGCCTAAGGGGGAATGTACTAGGCCTAGTCTCAGAGCCACTGGCTCTGAGACATTACCTACTTGATCCAGCTCCCTCTGACGACTGGCGTGATCCCCAGATACGCCAAAAGTATCTATCTTGGGAGCAAGGAATCCTCTCGGTCCTATTGGCTTAGCTGCATCCATGTGACATGCCCCAGTGCATCGTGGGGCTTGTAGTTCCCCTTGAGCCCTTCCCGGCACTGACTGCCTACTCTGCGCATGTGTGCACTTCCCTCTAATGGCCGTAGCAACCTGGGGGTGTTCTGCACATGCGCAAGCTTAAAGATGGCGGCACCCTGCACTTGAAGCCTCCGCGGGGCACCGGCGACCCGCTCGCCACTCGGGAACACACACACACGCACTGCTTTAGTCCCCTCCCCGCACTCACCGGCAGCGCGCACACACACTGCACCGGCACCCGCGCGCCCCCGCAACCCTACTGGCACCCACAGGACGCGCCTGACTCCGCAGCCGTAAGGGGGACCAATGGGTAACCAGGATATGTATATTTATATATATTCTGCTGGTCGGTGTGCCGACTCAAAATACAGACATATGAATGTACAACGCCAAAACATAAAATACAGAGTGCAGATGGTGGTTTACAAGATGAACACAATATTAATATAACGTCCAAGGAAAGCATGGTGCATATATATGTATATAATCTGTTAGTGTATACTGTATACTACTGTATCTCACTGAAAATAAGAGAAAACAAATATAACAATCATACTCTCTTTATTTTTGCTAATCACTAGAAATAAGCTAATGAAAGTGCTTGCTTTTGCCCCCCCAGCCCTCGAGCTCTGTGGACCCTTTCTTTGATTCCCTTGTGCAGCAGCAGAAGATTCCCAACATCTTCTCAATGCAGATGTGTGGGGCCGGCCTGCCCACCAGTGGGACCAACGGAGGCAGTCTTGTGAGTATCATGTAGGACGACCCATCAATAAAAACGACCCATCTTGAAAGTGAGCTCAGTGTGATAGTCTTTATGGCGGTCTAGTTCAAGGAGCCTTATCTGTTAAGCTATCTTATGTTGAGCCTCCTTCATCAGGCTCATTGACATTCGATGATGGCACAAAGTGGGAGCATCTGAGCAGCCATTTTAAGTTCTATTTTTGGACTCTGTTGTTGTGATAAAAGCATTAGGCCAGGAAGAGACTAGAGGTACTCACAGAAAACTTATTGTATATTATAGTGAATAGATCTCTATTATAACAAATGGGGTGAACGACACCTATGGGAAGAGTCCGTAAATATATAACAGCAGAGAATGGGCCATATAACTCATGTATTTTCCCAAGCTATGTGTACTTGTATTTGATCTCTGGCTCCTCCCTCCTTAAGATTTTCTAATCGGTCACGAGTACGCCCCCCACCCCCAATGTTTGTTTTAATGCATTTATCAGTCCGTATGTTTCAAAGGTTGATTCCAAATTTTAAAAAAAATGCAGAAGTTTCAATGAAGAGAAAAACATTGTGTTGGGCCCAATTTTCATCTCAAAGGCATTTAAAAAAAAAAATATTTCAACTTCCTATGTTAGGGGCATATAGCACATTGCAATATAGGGCAATATGAAGCATTGAATTAGTTAGCTCTACCAAAATTCAAATTGCATTAAAAAGAAGAAAGTATAAAAATGGATGGAAAAAACTGGTAACCCAACTGCTGTCAGTCATAACATCTGTATAAATTAATTTACCAGTCTGTAGCCGCAATTTGAAATGCATTAACGCTTTCTTGCTCGATAAGATTTCAATCTCATTCAAGTGAAGGATGACGTTGTCCAAAGAGAGAGAGGATAAATAAGGGTAACCCTAATGGGTTCAAGAAGCCTCCTAGGCTGTACTCGAACTGCCTCAGACCCACCACTTCATTAAAGGTGTGGTGGGGTGCCTCCAATCTGAGCCTCGTTCACTCTAATTTGTCTATACGGTGGAGGAAAACTGTTAAACCCTGTGCGAAGATCTAATCAAGTGTATGACCGTGCTCATGGGTCGGGCCATGCACAAACTACCTAAATGCCATGAATCCCATAGTATCCAAAAAATCCCTAGCCTCAGCATTGTCTGGGTCATCAGCCCACATGTTGACGTCCCCCAGCACCATAGAGTGAGGGAACTCCAGTAATATGGGAGTAACCACATCCGACAGATGAGACATATAATAACCCCTGTGTCCAGGCGGTCTATAAACCAGGGTGAATTACAAAGCTTGATTGTCATGCATGGCACAGCAAATGGTCATCTATTCAAAAGACCTGACCCTGGGCCCAGGGTGGGATGCCCAGATAGGATTGGATTAAAATATTACGGCTACTCACCTTTCTCCTTACTGGCCCTAGGAACTTGCAACACAGAGTACTCATCAGGGACTAGGTCACACACAGGATTGTCAATCCCAGAAGTTAGCCAGGTGTCTGTGATGAATACTAGATGTGGTTGGCCCAAGACAATAGCACCAACGGGGCACAGTGGACGACTGACCTAGCATTTCTAAGCATAATCTTCAGAGCAGGCTCTTAGTTTTCTCACAGCTGTTATCTGGATACCGGTTCCCCCCTGGAGGGGGATTGATGTCAGGACCCTAGGTCGCAGTACCCTTTGCATGGGGTACCGATGACGGCAATGGACAGTCTCAATCCTCTGAATGAGAACAGAGGTTAGAGATACCCCTCGACCCAAATGCCTGCTTCCAGGCAGCGGGCCTTCTCCCCCTCGCCCACTCCATACCGGGGAGCTGGAGGCATGCAGCCAGGTCGGCCACTGTATACCCCATACCACACATTGGCAACAGGACCCCTTACACAAACAGAGCTTAAATTGTGCAGGGCTACAAGTGTAGAACATGAGTGTAGCCTAGTTCACCAAAAGCTGTCCATTAATAGGAATCTGCAGATAAAGTTGCTGGAAGATCCAGACAGACATCCACCTTTTGTCTAACGCCTGTATTATTCAGTCCCCTATAACTGTTCTCTTTGAAATGTGCCTGTGATGGTAGGAGGTAGCCGGTCTGCATAATAAAGGTTAAGTCCGACTGGTTACCCCTGGACACTGTGGGTCCCTGGCAGCTACTGTAAGTAGCACCATAAGCCAGTGGCTATGTATTGTATACAACAAAAGACAGCGGAGACCAATGCTACATCCAATTGCCAAAACATATATGGTAATAAGTATAAAGTTTAAATACTTTAATAATAATTACTTGGTTATATAACCAAGTAATTATTATTATTATTGAAGTATTTAAACTTTATACTTATTACCATATATGTTTTGTCAATTGGATGTAGCATTGGGCACCCCTGTCTTGTTGTATAAATTTGCCACACCCAGTAGCATTCTCTTTAGACATAAATATATATTCATGATGTGGGGGTGGGTGTAGGAGTTTGAGCGAGCTGGGAATGTGTGTTAGCCATGTATTGTAACCTGTAAAAGTTAAAGTGTACCCTGCTTTTCCACTTTATATGTTCCCCTTGCCCCAGACACATGACGCTTCAGGAGTATAAGTTTTAGGTGAGATATTTGGGTGGAAATGTAGTTATTTTGTTTGCAGGAGTTCGGGGGCCAAAGTTACCGGTAGTCCCCTAATTCTCCCTGGCGAGGAGGCATGATTTGCCGGTACGCGGGTTGAATTACACCGGTGCTACCCAGTGTACCCCAGACACCTGGTTTTCGAGCCCAGATATCCCAGTCCCATTTCCCTCACAGGTATGGGTCTCCCCAAGTCATATTCTGTATTAAAACATATTTTATTGTGCTTGGTGCATTTTCTATAAATGTCTATGCAGTCAGCCCAAGCATCCACATAGGTGCCGGGATGTTCAAAGGAGGTAGAATGTCCAAAGGTGACAAAACCATTTGGTGGGCGAGGTAGGGCGAATTGCCAGGTCTGGAGAACAAACGTGGGGACACCTTTTGAGTCTGCCAGACCTGGCAGAGCCTGCCCAGTGGGTGGCAATGAGTTAGCTGGGGGAAGATGGCGCCCGTAGACGCATTTCTCATTGGCTAATTCATATTTCCCGCCCATCCGGTTTTTCGAGTCAGCTTGGAATGCCTCCTCCTCTGATGTCAGCCAAGAGACGAGCCCCCATTTCTATTGGCGAGTGGGTAGGAATTACCACGCGATTGGTCGCTCCTCCTACTTCCATGCTGAACATAAAACAGCGGAGGGTATGTAAGGAGTTGGCCGAGTCAGAAAACCAGACAATCTTGTGGCTTGTCGATGAATCGGGCAGGCTTTTCAATGTTGCTCTGTTAGGAATAGCAGAGCAACCGGCTTTGTTTCTGAAGCTAAGAAAGCCTGCCCTGCAGAGACTACTGTAAGTCAGATGCGAGGTCCAAATTCTCATTATAGAATGTAGCAATTTTCGGCTAGGTTTCTACCCGAAAAGAGGACCAGGACGCCGGGAGGGATTTCCCGGTCAGGGTAAGCCTTCCGAAGCAGGCGCCCTGCACCTATTTTGACCCTCCTCCCCCCCCCCCCCCCCCCTAGGCCCCCAGTAAGTGTGTATTTCGTCTGTATTTTGTATATTCATTGTGTGTACGCGGGTTTACCCGAATAAACCTCATTTTATTCCGCTACCTTATTTTGCCAAGTGAATGATCCCGGTTAAAAGTTTTAAGAGTCCTGGTCTCCCGTGACCGTGCCCACTTGAATGATAGATCCGCATGACAGGATTGTACATACATAAACTGAGCCTGTTTCCTTTTTTTAGGTCATGGGGGGCATGGAGACAAGTTTGTATAAAGGAGATATCTGGTATACCCCCGTTACAGAGGAGTGGTACTACCAGGTTGAAGTTCTCAAGTTTGAAGTTGGTGGCCAGAATCTAAACCTGGATTGCACAGAGGTATGTAGACATGTTCCTTTCCCCTATGCATTGCCGCTTCTTGTACATTAATGCTACATATATGTAATATATTTACCATTGTGTTTATGTCCCATTATCTGAAAACATCGGGGAGCGTAGAACAATTGGCAAACAAAACATCTCTATGCATATAATTCACAGGTGTCTGTCTCACACTCTGCCCTACAACCTTTTTGTTACCCAGTTATTTTATACATTGATTGAAAATTGTCCAGTTTCTACATTTCCTGAAGGTTTCACGTGGAAATATTCCCCAAATTGTATTAGTCCCTGTAACGGACGTCGGTCACAGAGAGGTCTGAACATGCCGCAGCGTCAGACCGTCGGTACCCTAAACAGCGGGTCACCGTTATACTGAGTCTATCCAGATTCATCCCGCTGGGAACGTGCCTCGGTCCTACTGACCGTGAGGTATCCCCTCTCAGGCTAGGTCAAAAAGGTGCCCAAAAACATCCACTACTATTCCTAGCTTTACTTTGCTAGGATGGTAGCATCGCCCCACAGAACCACAAGAGCCACGCTCCTATACCCGGGACACCCCCCACCCAATCCTGGGAACGCTGACCCAGAGTACACCCTGGGAATCCTAACCTGACTTTCCTAGGAGGGTAGTTACCCCACAGAACCCATAAGGACCCCACCCCAAGAGCCATTCTGTTATGCCTGGGATGCTGCCCACCCACTCCTGGGTTCACTGACTCAGATTACACAACCGTACTCTGATACCCATGTGGGTTCTAAGGACAAGGGGACCTCTATGAATTCAACGGGTCCTAGGGTTCCCAGAACACACAACACGGTTACACTATCCCTGTACTCAGATCACAATGATCCCAACCCCTATTACCCTGGTGGTCTCTGGGGATACTGGAATTTCCACTTAACCTAGAGAATTCCAGAACTCCCAGCGAGCAGGTTACTGAATCACTAGGCACATATAGTAACAACCCTAGCTGAACGCACTAGGGGGTTAGCGTCTGAGCAAAGTCACAGTAGGTCACAAGTTACACTAAACCATGTGGGCTAAAACTCAGTCACCACAATAGAGCGATCAAACTAGTTTTAATCAAGAGGTTACAGTACACAAAATATAACATACAGCTGATAACTGAAGAAATAAAGAGTTTTGTTTCTTTGAAGCTTACAAGTAGTTCAGTTCCACCCGGGGGTACAGGAATAAAGTCTTTGGGGTGGCACAGGGTAGTGGGGTAACTGCACAGACCAACATGTTCCAAAGAGAGATCACAGCAGCTGTGTCTTTCCCCAGTGAATCTGATGTGGGGGAAAACAGGGTAGGGCTTTCAAGCTTTCCTTACCCATCATTCCCTATGGGACTTTTGCACCAATCAGAAATGTTTTAATCCTCCGCCAATCACGGGACTAGCCCACGCCTAACTGAAACGTGAAAATAAGAGGGAATCCAGCACCGAAAGGGTTACAGACAGTGATGCTCTGGCTGGAAGTTAAGGAGCTGATCTCAACAGGGGTCATGCAGCAAATGGTCTAAGCTGCCTTGTACACACAATAGAGCAGGCCTGCACAACTCCAGTCCTCGAGGACCGCAAACAGGCCAGGTTTTTAGGATATCCCTCCTTCAGCACAGCTGGCTCAATTAGTGGCTCAGTCATACTGAGCCACTAATTGAGCCAGCTGTGCTGAAGTAGGGATATTATGAAAACCTGGCCTGTTTGCGGCCCTCGAGGACTGGAGTTGTGCAGGCCTGCAATAGAGGAACCACAGGGAGTATCAGTAGATCATACAGTTGTAACCTAGCAATATAGCCTTTTCTGATATTCTGCTCTAAAATGAAGGGACCTGGCATGGCAAGGCGACAGCAGACTGGGCTTTAGCCTTCTTTTATTAAGGGAGCCCGGTCTATTCCGTCACAGCCTCTGTTTTTATCTCCGCTCCTATCACCGAACTATATTTTTCCATTGCCCCCCTCTGTGTCCAGGAGCCTCGGAACTTACTTGATACAGTAACTTACAATTTGGAACAGGTACTTAATCAATACATTATACAAACGAAAGGCTGTTTGTCTGAAATTTGCATTACTGGAATTACATCATATGGTTAGGGCTAATAAACAGCAATATAAGATATCTGCTTGCATTTGGTGTGCATTTTTCTCTCTCCACGCAACCTCTCTCTCTCTCTCTCTCACCAATTTTAGGGGATGGGAGGGAATAGCAAAAATTGGCTTGTCCTTGTGTGAATGATGGTTTTGTCCGTAACTAACCGTTTATTGCAAGATGTCCAACATTAAGAAAAAAAACTATTTTTTAACAGGAATTATGTGTGGGACGTTTTCTCCAGTTTGTGGGGTTCCCTGTGTTTATACCAGGGCCCCGCAACCTACGATGTGCGGCAGTGATGCAGCCATCACTCTCTGCCGGGCGTCAAGTAGAGGAGCCTCATAATTCTGGGCCACAATTCAACGATGCTCGGCAGTGATTGGTAGCATCACTGCCACATTTCGGCCGCGCGCCTCTACTCGGATAGGCTACTGCGGTGCGCTACGCACCAGAATGCTCCTCCCCCACTCGCGTTGGCCCTGCACACATCCATGCAAGACGAAATGTTTCTTCAATGCAAGGTGTGGCTTCCCTCACTACCGTTAATACCATACAGTATTTATAGCCTTATTTACAGTAGCACTGAGATTTGGGAATAACGCGCCCATTTCTTCTTCAGTATAATTGCTTTTGAAATTATGTACATATGTATATACACACACACACACACACACACATACATACATACATACATACATACATATACACACACACACACACACACACACACACACACACATATATACACACACACATACACACACACATACACACACATATATACATACACATACATACACACACACACACACATATACATACACACACACACACACACACACACACACATCCACAACCGCCACACCCCCACTACCTCCCTACATCGCTACATACCTCCCGTACATCCCTAGACCACCTATCCCCCCCACACCCCCCAGCCCCCACACCCCATCTCATCCATACTACCCCCACCGACACCAGCCCGCCCCCATACTTGACATCACACACCCACACACCCCCCCCCCCTATATCTCCAACTCCAACACCGTACCTCACCACCCATACATACACACACACACATATTTATACATACACACACACACACACACATATATACACATATATACATACACACACACATATTTATACATACACACACACACACACACACACACACACATATATACACTCACGCTCACATATATGCACATATATACACGTGGCCATTGTTTTCCATTTATACAAATAGGAACTTTATATGGGGAGATTCACCTTCATCCAATTTTCTCCTTCCAAGACTTGAAGCTTTAGAGAATTTACTTGGATTGTTTTAAAGCAGGGGTCTCGAACTCCGTCCTTATCAGGCCAGCTTTTGGATATCACTGCTTCAGCACGGGTAGCTCAAAGACTGAGCCACTGATTGAGCCAGCAGTGCTGGAGTTAAAGAGTCACTGTTTGAGCTTCCTATGCTGGAATGCTGGCCCTCGAGGACTGAGTCTGAGACCCCTGTTTTAAAGTAATTAAGAACTAATTTATCGTCTTTATTTTTCCCCCAGTACAATTCCGATAAAGCCATTGTGGACAGTGGCACTACTCTCCTCCGCCTTCCCGACAAGGTCTTTAATGCCATGGTAGATGCCATCATACGAACATCTCTGGTAAGCATCTCCTGTGAAACCAAAATAATTGTGTCCCACGCGACATTAACTTGGCTTATCTGTTTTGACTCTTGTTAATGTTGGGACACGCGCATGCGGACAGTCAGGCTGCTGATCAAGTGATATACGGTATATATAGTAAAACAATTAAGTTGGATAAACTCACAAAAAAAAACACTTTCCCTCAATTTAAAGGATCCCTTTAACATGTGTGGGAAGCAGGAGTCTCTGGATCGCGCAGCCCCGCCTCTCTCTCTGCGCAGCCCCGCCTCTCTCTCTCTGCGCAGCGCCGCCTCTCTCTCTGCGCAGCCCCGCCTCTCTCTCTCTGCGCAGTCCCGCCTCTCTCTCTCTGCGCAGCCCCGCCTCTCTCTCTGCGCAGCCCCGCCTCTCTCTCTGCGCAGCCCCGCCTCTCTCTCTCTGCGCAGCCCCGCCTCTCTCTCTGCGCAGCCCCGCCTC
>WSYH01003431.1:914-13250 GCA_036426205.1 Ascaphus truei
ATAGATGTAATCCTTGGTACTGTATTGTAAGGGTTAGCTTTGGTTTTAAATTGTGTTTTCTGGTTGGTACTTACAGTATATATTGATTTTGGTTTACTTGATTGGTTAAAATACTGTAGTTGACTTGTTTGGAAGTGTTTGTATTTACTGGTAGAGTAGCTTGCAATTATATAGTTAACATTCATTTGCAGAATGTACAGTACTGTATATGGTGCATAGATTTAATGGTATGCATCATTTACAGTATACAATGTAAATGCAATGTACTGTGTGGATTGGAATGTTAACCCCTTCATTGCCTTAGCGGCTATCCGCTATGGTAATGACGCAGCATTTTCCGTATTTTTAATAATATTGATCAGGAGCAGGGGGGGTCCATGAGCATTAATTTCTGGCTCAGGGAACCCCCTGCTCACTGTACAATATTATTAAAATACACAAATGATGCTTCTTTACCATAGCGCATAGACGCTAAGGTAAAGAACGAGTGTTTATTTATACTGTATATTGTATGTGTTTTATTGATACTGTACATGTGCAGAGGGTCTCCAGAGCAGCAGCAGCACAATTAATAAATAAATGTAAATAAATAAATAAATAAATGACAATAAATACATTTGAAATACATTTTTATTGATAGTGTAGATGTGCAGGGGGTCTCCGGAGCTGAAGCGCACAGGTTTCAGGTCTGGGGACCCCGTGCCCCCCGAGATACAGGCCCCTTTAGGGGGTGCCGGTATCCCTCTGCTCTGCTTGGTTTACAGGCCGCGATCATGTGATCGGGGCCTTTAACGCTGAGCACTCAGCACTCAGAAACACAGGCCAGGCAGATTTAACACACACACAATAGGGGGAGGTTTTTTTACATAGATTGCAGGGAAGCTTAACGCACACACACAATAGGGGGATGGGGGGGAGGGGCGTTTTCCTAGAATTAGAGAGAAGGGCCGGGCGTTTTAAAGCGAGGAATAGGGGGGGGGGTTTTACATAGATTAGAGAGAGGCAGGAGGTTGAGTTTAACACAGCGCTGAAAAATATGTATTGAATGTATTAATGTTATATGCCTTTAAGCCCTTCATTGCCTTAGCGGCTATCCGCTATGGTATGAGCGAGCATTTTCCGTATTTAATAATATTGATCGAGGGGAGGGGGGGGTCCTGAGCATTAATTTGGCTCAGGGAAAACCGCTGCTCGGGCTCACGTGTACAATATTATTAAACGTCTCTCTCTGCTGATGCAAACACATCTCGGCCCAGTATGTGCTAGTAATTTACTGAACATGTATGTAGAATAAATGGCATAGTTTTTATTATTCGGGTTATACAACAGTTATACTGTTCGGCCGGAAAAAATCAGCATACTGTACAGCACAATATTACTGTATCCATCGAAATCCCCCATTAGCCGTTTTCTTTCTGAGAGGAAAACAACAAAATGAAAATGTTTTAATGTACAGTAATGGTCAGCCCCTAAAGAATACCAGCCTCCCCAACACAAAATAATACGGAACAATACAGTACTTACCATACTGTATTACTGAATTTCCATTCAGCTTGCGCCGGCGCCGGGGCCAGCCCATTCCAGCTTCATCATCACCCACGTCGATAGTTTGCAGAGGGACTAGCCCACCTGTAGTCAGCAGAAATCGCTAGTATTACAAGCTTCATCAAAACTGGCTTGCGAAATCCATCTCAGGGTTGTCACGACGGCGGGACCATATGAAAGCTGGTGCGTGGTGCTGGTTCTGGTTCTGGCGCATTGCTTGGCAGGGAGTCGCTTCTTATTTGGTTTTTAACCAGAACACCCTTCGCCTTTTGCGCGCCTCCATTATCATAGATAGGGAAAAAAACCCTGTGACACACACAATACCCTCCAACAATTGGGCTCACTAACTAGGTGAAACAGGGGTCACTACCATAACCTTTTCTATTGCCGCGTTCCACAAATGATGAGTTGGCGAAATTGTAAAAGTCCATAGTTTTCGAGTTAGAAATACTGATAAATTGAACAACTGTTGCCAATCCTTTATCTCTTGTTGATAATAGCGGCCCATATCAAATAAGCATAACTTCTGTCAGGTTTTTGGAAACACGGGCTGCATTTGAAACATCATGTCTCTTGAGAATTGTGGTAGCGAAAATGGTCTTTTCTTTATTTAATACAGTATGTAAAGCCTAAATTGATACATTTTTTGCAACGTCTTCTTCACTCATCCAAGGACAAGTTACAATAGCATTACTGTCTGGGATAAAGTATCTTTTTTTAAACGAACAAACTTGCAAGCCCACACAATACTTAAGTATGAGTTTATGACATCTTGTGTGACAAGCGAAACATGCAGCCTAGTAACCTTCTCATTCATCTTAACAAGATCAGGCCCCGTCAGCCAGGCATGAACCGTGGCGGGAAGGCAAACCAAGAAGCATGCAAGAGGTGAGCAGCGGGCGGATTCCAGGTATTGCCAGGTTACAAACTGGGCATTTGCTCGAAATAAAGTCAGATGTTCAGTCTGTGCGAGTATGTATCTCTGGGGGTCTGGACACAATTCTGATCATCACTACAATGGACAGTCAGCGCTGTGGCCCAATCCCAATCCATACATAGGGCACCTCACAGGGTGTGGTTGTGTGTGAGGGCTAAAAACCTCCCTTGTTGTACTGTTGGGAATTGCCCATATCTACCGGCCTTACTGTATGCCAAGGAGAGATGAATGCAACCATTTTACTAGCGAATGGTATACACGTACTAAAAAGCATGTTTAGTCATGGGACAAAGGCCCCAATACAAAGAGCAGCAATGACACAACATACAATAAAGAATGGGCAAACTATTACTAGTAGCCACCAAATGATAAGTAGTTGCCATTACCGTGCGTGCCCATTAATAATACAATACAGAACAAATAAGAAGGACATTAATTACATAGTAGCCACTCAACCCATGTGCGGCTGCCACGAGTGAAAGGGCCATAGTCTACATCTTTATATTGCCCATGCCCTTCCGCTTCTGCAAAACAGACACAAGATAAAAACATCCAATGTAATGTCCCCTAACCCCTTAATCACCATAGCGGGTGTAACAATACAGTCTTAAGGGGCGTAACCATCCATCACCCACATACCGTCTCCCCCACTAACCCCTCCACCCCTAGTGAGGCTGAGGGCAGGGGTTAAAAGTGGGCGTTACTCTAATGTGACTATTAAGTATAAATCCACAATCCATTTGGGGATTCACTGCACATTGAATACACATCGATCTAAACATAGAATATACATTTGTGCGTTCCGTCTTTTCCTACACACAGTGATGCCTGTTAAAAACGAGTTCTAAGGATCTCAGCATGAGAAATAAAGGAGATGTACACGACTGAGGAACAACGAATTGCAAATTCTTCAACGCTGGTTATGTACTTCTGGACTCGTTTGTACCAGCAGCACCGTGAGCTACCATGCACACGGACAAGACCAAAAAAAATCACGAGGACAGCAGCGGTACTTTACAGGTAAGTACTGTAAAGTATCGAATTCTTGGTGGGGGGGGGCTATGCACTAAGCTCCGAGGCTTTCGCGCTGGCATGAAAAAAATTACCACGGTACGATATAAAAAATTAAGCGGGCGGCCCGCGATCACTAAGGCGCTGAGATCCATTTTTCTTCAGATGTTGCTCCCAAAAATGGCTTATCGTGCGTGCCAATGTTTTTTCCCTTGGCTTGCGCATTTTGAAATCACGTACTGATAGCTGATTGAAAAAATAAGCCGCCTGTGACTTTTGCATGGAGATTTTGCATCTCCTGCAAGGCTCTTACAGGAGATGTATTCGCCAACAAATAAACATTTTAATAATAGTGTACATGAGCAGGGGGTACTCGGACGCTGAACCGCATTGGTTTCTAGGTCGGGGCCCCGTCACTTCGCGAGATACAGCCCCATTTATGGGTTCCGTATCCCTCTTCTGTTTCACAACTTCCCGATCACGTGACAGGACATTCCATTCGCAGGGTGATACCGGACCCCATATCGGGGACTGTATTCCTGAAGTAGGGGGTCTCCGAGACTGAACCCAATGCGGTTCAGCGCCGGAGACCCCTGCCCTGAACAATATTATTAAAAATGTACATTTATGACGCTTCATTTAAAGCAGATAGCCTATACGAAAGGGAAGTATTGTTTATGGATATGTGTGTTTTGACAGAAGAGGTGTTTACTTGCAGGGGGTATCCGGAGCTGAACAGCATGGGCTCAGCTGGGGATCCCCTAATTAAGGAAATACAGGCCCGTTATGGGGTGCCGGTATCCCCTGCAGAATGAAATGTGCAGGTCAAGTGACGCAGAAGTTTGAAATGTACAGGGGATACCGGAAACCCATAACAGGAGCATTGTATCTACTGAAGTAGGGGGTCCAGGACCTGAAACCAATTGCAGTTTCAGGCCGTTAGACCCCTACTCCTTTACAGTATTATAAAAGATAAATTAATAATAATTTGCTCATCTCCATACTCAAAGGCAATTATGGTCCCTGAGGTTCGTGTAGTCCCCTTACTTTCCTGGGGATCTGTGGGGGACGAGTCCAGAGTCATGGAACGAGGAAATCAGTCACGATAATATCATTTTGTAAGTACTAAGGTACAGGGTTTTTAAAAAACAGGTAGAGATAGGCTCACAGTACTGAGTAACGATTCAGCAATGGTGTTCCCTCATGCTGCTCTACCGAGTGAGTCGAGCAACCGGAAAGTGATTTCTTGTCCCTAACCGAAGGTGCCCCGCACAGGAAAATCCCTCGGGAACCAGCACCTCCAGCCTTGCATTCTGGTTCAGTGAGCCACGGGGGAAAGGATCCAGCAGTTTGTTTTTTCTCAGCCTCACACAGCCTGCAACGTCTCTCAAACCAGCAATGGTATGTTCGTGGAAAGATGACAACATTAGTCTAGCCACGATACGATATATATATATAAAACCATAGGATACCGTTTTGAAGAACGAGATAGGAGACAGCACTCTGGTAAGTTTTATCACAAGTTTGGTATTGAAAAAAGACACATTAAACCGACATTTCGGTCCCAGGGGACCCTTCTCAGGTGGATTGTAATGTTATTGTTTAATTGTAAAATAAAGTTAGGTTATTAAATGGATTTATTTATTATTGTCTGTATGAGAGAAGCGTTTAATCTGGAGGGACAGTATGATTGTGATAAAACATTTACAGTATTTGTACATTGGTGCTCAGTTCTGTGTGCTCATATATACTGTTATATATTTATTATAGATATACTATACTGTATCATACTGTATGTAACAGGGTATGTAGATAATGTTCTACAGTATAACTATGCTACCCAGCACATGCAAACTATTTTTATGGAATGTGACCTTTCATTTATGTTTTCACTAGGGACACTGATAACAAAAACTAATGTAGGTTATTCAATAGGAGTCATTAGGTATTTTCCTATATACGTAATGCTAATGCTATTCATTAACTTCATTGCTCTCAATTCTAGGGATTTCATTCACTCTTACCACCTTTTACTACAATGATTTTGCTGTAGGCATTGGTATATCAATGATATGCTTAATGCAGATGTGTGATGCTTTGAGACTGTCATTTATACTTTGACAAGTATACATTTTGGTGGTAGGGTGATGATCTCTTAGCGTGTATACAGATAGGTGCCTTTGAAACCAGTAACCTATTGTGATTAACTTTGATTCTCACAGTGTTTTTTGAGGCACTCTCCTTGTAATGTTTAGGGTGACAGTTGTGTGTCGTTCCCTAGTGTGTCATTAGTGTTTAAGGGGGTCACACAGTGAAAGGGGTCCAATGCTTTTTTAAGTGTTCGTTAAATAATGTAATGTTTATTCATACCTTTTGAACCGTTTGTGCAAACTAAATAAAAAAATATATCAATTGCATACCTGAGTGCCTCCCCTACGCGGTTCTTTTTTCTCTTTCACTCACCACATCATGATGTATTATACTGTTATTATATATATATATATATATATAATAATATACTCACTGATATATTATATATGTAATATATAGATAGATATATATACAGTGTATATATATAAAAAGTATATACTGTACGTATATATTTATTTCTCTTCATGTATTTATTTATTATTTATTAGATTTATTATATTTTGGGGCTGCTGTGCGTGAATTTTTTTTTTATTGTTGGGTGTGAGGGGGTGTTTGGCCTTGGTGTGAGTTTAGGACTTGCAGCAGAAGCACAATTAATAATCTAAATGAATAAATAATAAATAAATGACAATAAATACATTGAAATACATTTTATTGATAGTGTAGATGTGCAGGGGGTCTCCGGAGCTGAAGCGCACAGGTTCAGGTCTGGTGACCCGTGACCCCCACCCCCGAGATACAGGCCCCTTTAGGGGGTGCCGGTATCCCTCTGCTCTGCTTGGCTTAAAGGCCGCGATCACGTGATCGGGGCCTTTAACGCAGAGCACTCAGCACTCAGAAACACAGGCCAGGCAGATTTAACACACACACACAATAGGGGGAGGTTTTTTTACATAGATTGCAGGGAAGCTTAACGCACACACACAATAGGGGAATAGGGGGAGGGGTTTTACATAGATTAGAGAGAAGGCAGGGCGTTTTAAAAGCGAGAATAGGGGGAGAGGTTTTTACATAGATTAGAGAGAAGGCAGGGAGTTTTAAAAGCGAGAATAGGGGAGGGGTTTTTACATAGATTAGAGAGAAGGCAGGGAGTTTTAACACAGACGTGAAAAATATGTATTGAATGTATTAATTGTTTATTATGCCTTAACCCCTTCATTGCCTTAGCGGCTATCCGCTATGGTAATGACGCAGCATTTTCCGTATTTTTAATAATATTGATCAGGAGCAGGGGGGGGGTCCCTGAGCATTAATTTCTGGCTCAGGGAACCCCTGCTCACTGTACAATATTATTAAAAAAACCAAATGATTGCTTCTTTACCATAGCGCATAGACGCTAGGTATAGAACGAGTGTTTATTTAACTGATATTGTATGTGTTTATTGATACTGTACATGTGCAGAGGGTCTCCAGAGCAGGGCACAGGTTTCAGGTCTGGGGACCCCGTGCCCCCCGATGATACAGGCCCCTTTTGGGGTGCCGGTATCCCTCGCTCTGCTGGTTTACAGGCCGCGGTCACGTGATCGGGCCTTGAAACGTAGAGGGATACCGGAACCCCTAAAGGGGCCTGTATCTCGGGGGGCACGGGGTCCCAGACCTAAAACCAATGCGATTCCGCTCCAGAGAACCCTGCACATCTACACTATAATAAAAATGTATTTCAAATGTATTATTGTCATTTATTTATTTATTTTTTAATTTATTTATTATGTTTGGCGGGGCTGCTGTGTTGTGGTATTTTTTGTGGGTAGCGGGAGGGTGGGTGAATGGGGTATTAGCCCCAACGATGGTTGGGGAGGGTTGCGGGGGGGGTCGGGTAGCGGGAGGGGTTAACCCCTTCATGACCGTAGCGGTATTAACGCTACGGTCGTGAAAGGGTTAAGTGCACCCGCAAACCCCCCCCCTCCCGCAAGTCCTAAACTCCACACCAAGGGCCAAATACCCCCCTCACCATCCCACTACAACAATAAAGCGGGCACGGTGGTTAACCATCATCCTTAGCGGCTATCCGCTATGGTAATGACGCAGCATTTTCCTTATTTTTAATAATATTGATCAGGAGCAGGGGGGGGGGTCCCTGAGCATTAATTTCTGGCTCAGGGAACCCCCTGCTCACTGTACAATATTATTAAAATACAGAAAACGGGGGAAGGTGATCCACATAAAGTAGGTTTGAATAACCAGCAAGCCACCATTGCCAGTAATGGGTGCAGAGGAGGACTACAGGTGCTAAAGGGTAAATATCGAACTGTATTAATCAGATGACAAGAGAGGTTGATCAGAAGGATTCCCTAAAGATACAGTACAACAGCACTCTATTGTCATTCATACAGTACTGTATACTGTATAAAGGGTGACACACAGGTCTTGCAGTATACTGTATTACTAAATCTGTCAGGTTGACCAGATCACTGCGGAATCGAAATAATACAATTTTATTAATTCTACGTAGAATTAATCAAATTGTATTATTTTCAGATCCGCAGTGATCTGGTCAACCTGACAGATTGTTTAGTAATACAGTATCTGCAGACCATTGTTGTCTACCCTTTACTGATACTGTACTGTATGAATGACAAGAGTGCTGTATATACAGGGGAATCCTTCTGATCAACTCTCTTTGATCAACACTGATAAATACAGTAATTATCTCACACTCAGTACTACAACGGCTTTTGGCTTGCAAGAAACAAACAACCGGGAAGCGTCATATGAATTTAGGATCAGGCCCAGCATCCCTTTATGTTGAAAACCACATATGAAATGAGCATAAAATTGCAATGAATAATACAAAAATAATAAAAAAATAGCACAGTCTCTGCAGGGGAGAAATTGTCCGTGGTGGTGGATACAGTGTTAATGCCCCTGTCTGATAGGACAACTCGGGCAAGAATGGCCTGTGAGAGGTGAATATCCAGAATGGTAGCTGGATGGAAAGCGCCCAACGTGCCAGTGATTGAAGTGTGTAGAAAGTGGGAAGGTGCCGGGCATCAAATTTGGAACGCGTCTCACCCAGACTTCATACACTTTGCGCTTTTTGCTTGCAGACTGCAAAGCCGCAAACCACCACTTGTAAAAAAGAGCAAAAAAAGAGCATGAGCGCGAAATTGGCGTGGGAACTTCTGTTCTAGGGCCCTAAAATATATTCTTTATTTTATTATAAACTCCCATTTATAACCCCGTCACCCACCGCCGCTAACACAATAAGCGGTGGCATTACAGACAGTATTATTAATTTCTCTTCATTGTATATTTAGATTTATTTATTAATTGTGGAGCTGCTGTGGTAGGGGCCATGGCCGGATGGGGGGGGGGGGGAACGGTACAGTATGTGGGTAGGGGTGAGGGTGGTTGACCTCACAGTACATTATGCACATTGGGCTCCCCCCCTCCCCACATTTACATCACGTGCCTACATCAATGCAGGGAGGGTTGACCAATGCAGGGAGGTTTTTACCAATGCAGGTAAGGCTTAGGCCTTTATATCTCTCTCCCTTCATTGTAATCTGTTTAACAGAAACATTAGGGGGAAGGGCTTTTAGGCCTTTATATCTCTCCCCGGCCCTTCATTGTAATCTGTTTACACAACTTAGGGGGGAAGGGGCTTTGGCCATTATACTCTCTCGCCCTTCATTGTAATCTGTTAACACAAACATTAGGGGGGGGAGGGGCTTTAGGCCTTTATATTCTCTCTCCCTTCATTGTAATCTTTTACACAAACATTAGGGGAAGGGCTTTAGGCATTTATATCTCTCTCCCTTCAGTAATCTTCTTTACTAACGAATCATTAGGGGGAGGGGCTTTAAACAATGCTGTGTATAATGTACTGTAAGGTTTTTTACAATTAGATAGAGTATCCTGGGTACTGTATTGTAAGGATTAGCTTTGGTTTTAAATAGTGTTTTCTGGTTGGTACTTACAGTAATATTGATTTTGGTTTACTTGATTGGTTAAAAACTGGAGTTGACTTGTTTGGAAGTGTTTGTATTCACTGGTAGAGTAGCTTGCAATTATATTGTAACGTTCATTTGCAATGTACAGTCCTGTATATGGTGCATAGATTTAATGCTATGCATCATTACAGTATACAATGTAATGCAATGTACTGTGTGGATTGGAATGTTATGTTTATATTGTAAATTCATTTAGGATATTAAAGATTTATTATTTGTGTCTGTACTGTATGGGAGATGCGTTATTTGTAGCCAGTATGTTTGATAACCATTCTACATGTACTGTATTTGTATATTGGTTCATCATCTGTGTGTATAGACTGTATCTATACAGTATATATACAGTATATATATATATATATATCTATATATATATATATATATATAATATATATATATATATATATCCAGTAATATATATACTGTACCAGTATATACTGTATATGTACTGTATAGGGATTGTTATTATATATACTGTATAATGTATATATATCTATATTTATATATATATATCCAGTATATATACAGTAATACTGTACAGTATAATATTTATTTCTCTCATGTATTTATTTATTTATTTATTTAGATTATTTATTAATTGTGGGCTGCTGTGCGTGAATTTTTTTTTATTGGGGTGAGGGGGTTGTTTGGCCTTGTGTGAGTTTAGGACTTGCAGCAGCAGCACCATTAATAAATAAATGTAATAAATAAATAATAAATGACAATAAATACTATTGAAATACATTTTTATTGATAGTGTAGAGGTTCAGGGGTCTCCGGAGCTGAAGCGCACAGGTTTCAGGTCTGGTGACCCCGTGCCCCCCCCCGAGATACAGCGCCCCTTTAGGGGTGCCGGTATCCCCTGGCTCTCTTGGCTTAAAGGCCGCGATCACGTTACGTGGCCTTTACGCAGAGCACTCAGCACTCAGAAACACAGCCAGGCAATTTAACACACCACACACATAGGGGAGGTTTTTTTACATAGATTGCAGGGAAACTTAACGCACACACACAATAGGGGAATAGGGGAGGGTTTGTCATAGATTAGAGAGATGCAGGCGTTTTAAAAAGCGAGAATAGGGGGAGGTTTTTACATAGATTAGAGAGAGGGCAGGGAGTTTTAAAGCGAGATAGTGGGAGGTTTTTACATAGATTAGGAGAAGCAGGGTTTTAACACGACTGAAAAATATGTATTAATGTATTATTGTTTATTATGCCTTAACCCTCATTGCCTGTACGGCTATCCGCTTGGTATGACGCAGCATTTTCCGTATTTTAATAATTTGATCATGATCAGCGGGGGGGGGTCCCGAGCATTAATTTCTGGCTCAGGGACCCCCTGCTCACTGTACAATATTATTAAAATACACAAATGATGCTTCTTTACCATAGCGCATAGACGCTAAGGTATAGAACGTGTTTATTTATACTGATATTGTATGTGTTTTTTGATACTGTACATGTCAGAGGGTCTCCAAGCAGAAGCCACAGGTTTCAGGTCTGGGGACCCCGTGCCCCCCGAGATACAGGCCCCTTTAGGGGTGCCGGTATCCCTCTGCTCGCTTGGTTTACAGGCCGCGGTCACTGATCGGGCCTTGAAACGTAGAGGGATACCGGAACCCCTAAAGGGGCCTGTATCTCGGGGGGCACGGGGTCCCCAGACCTAAAACCAATGCGATTCAGCTCCAGAGACCCCTGCACATCTACACTATTAAAAAAATGTATTTCAAATGTATTTATGTCTTATTTATTTATTTATTTATATTTATTTTATTTATTTTTTGCGGCTGCTGTGTGTGGTGTGTATTTTTTTATTGTGGGTAGCGGGAGGTGGGTGAATGGGGTTAGCCCCAACGATGTTGGGAGGGCTTGCGGGGGGGGGTAGCGGGAGGGCTTAACCCCTCATGACCGTAGCGGTATTAACTGCTACGTCGTGAAAGGGTTAAGTCACCCAGAACCAACCCCCCCCCCCTCCCGCAAGTCCTAAACTCACACCAAGGGCCAATACCCCCTCACCCATCCCCTACACACAATAAAGCGGGCACGGTGGGTTAAACCGCCTTCATTGCTAGCGCTTATCCTCATGGTAATGACGCAGCATTTTCCGTATTTTTAATAATATTGATCAGGAGCAGGGGGGGGGGGTTTCCTGAGCATTAATTTCTGGCTCAGGAACCCCCTGCTCACTGTACAATATTATTAAAATACACAATGATGCTTCTTTACCATAGCCATAACGCTAAGGTAAAGACGAGTGTTTATTTAATACTGATATTGTATGTGTTTTTTATTGATACTGTACATGTGCAGAGGGTCTCCAGAGCAGAAGCGCACGGTTTTCAGGTCTGGGGACCCCGTGCCCCCCGAGATACAGGCCCCTTTAGGGGGTGCCGGTATTCCTCTGCTCTGCTTGTTACGGTTTACAGGCCGCGGTCACGTGATCGGGACCTTTAAACGCAGAGGGATACCGGCACCCCCTAAAGGGGCCTGTATCTCGGGGGGCACGGGGTCCCCAGACCTAAAACCAACGCGATTCAGCTCCGGAAACCCCCTGCACATCTACACTATCAATAAAAATGTATTTCAAATGTATTTATTGTCATTTATTTATTTATTTATATTTATTTATTTATTTTTTGGCGGCAGCTGTGTGTGTGTGTATTTTTTTATTGTGGGTAGCGGGAGGGTGGGTGAATGGGGTATTAGCCCCAACGATGGTTGGGGAGGGCTTGCGGGGGG